>JBBPLN010001047.1:0-10448 GCA_038089815.1 Sutorius eximius
CGTCCTTTACCAAAGCATGTTCCCCTCGTCGAGCGCTGGCAAACTTGGAATTGGTCCGAACTCAGGCCACCCACGTGGTTGGTCAACAGTAATTCCGTGGCCCCTTCCGACGACCAGGAGGACTGTGATGACGATCATGATGAATCCGTAGAAATGCGCTATCCGGCACCACGGCTCACTCTCCATCTGGGAACGCGAGATCAAGATACTCCCTCGCTATCGGCATAATCTACCCATTTGATATAATCCTCCACCTCTATCTCCAGGTGCCATCGTCTTCGCTCTGTTGTTGTCTCCTCGCATCCATCCTACTCTACCCCACGTCTAACTCTCATGTTCATTCCATGTCTCAGAACGATCCTCACTGACAGCATCTCCGTTTTTGTAGTCATCCTCAACACCATCTTCAACCTACCTAGTTTTGCATCAAATCCAAAAATATATCTACTCACAACTTGTATATACCAGGAGGATTTTTCCCTTTACATTCGCTCGGATAAGTATGGGCAATAATCTGAACATCCTATGGCACTTTCTATTACCGGTAGCACTCTTCCCAAGTACAAGTACCTCGTTTACTATTTGTTATCCCTCGCTATCATCCAATGGAGGTTTATGTATCCCATTGTTCAGCAGGTCGACAACGACTGGATCGACATTGGCGCGAGTTCCCCTGTGAGGTGGTTATTGGATCTTTGCTGTAAACAAACGGAAAAAGTGAACTCCTACAGCACAGCTCTGACAACGTCGCGCATCACGCGCGACGTGGCAATCTCTATCTTTTCGACCCCCGAAAGCCCGTCCACGCGGGTCGGACCGAGGTTGAGGAGCAACACCGGCTTCTCGAGTTCGAGCGCGTGTTGAACTAATCTGCGGGAAAGCTTGTCACGGATGCGGCCCCGTGATGTAGGATGATTCTCACCGGTAAGCTGAGAATGTCGCAAGGGTCGTCCCCACAAGGAGCAGCTTATCAGAACGTTCTATGTCGCGGAACCTGGACAGGCCGGAGAGGTGACGTTGGTGCTGGTGCTGGATGTTGAAAAGAATGGGCATCTTACGAGCGGTTCTTGATGGATTGGGGTATCGATTCGCCGAAGAAGATGAGTGCCGATTTTAACTTTAAAATTTGTTTAGGGGTGCCGATTCTACGTCGCGGTGACAGTAGAAAGCCTCACGTTTGTGTTGTGTCGGCCCTGTTCCAAGCACTCCGTGCATTCTGGGACGACGAAGTCGTCGTACGAAATGCTTTCCAGCTCGACCTGTAATTCCCCTTTTAGCACGAGCGTGGTTGTTGCAAGCATGGTTTTGGCACGGACGTCACCGTCTGGATTGGTCCGGACTGTCTTTCCCGTCGCTTCGAGGTCGTCGACGAATGCTTTCCACTTGCGATTGCGAGCGGACAACTGGTCCTGGAATGTGTCTCTGCTGAGGACATGGCCGAATTGACAATGTACCCTCTGCCACTTGTCAGAATTTTTTTCCGGGCACGAGGCGACGGGTAGACAATAATATTAGTTACTGACGTGTAGCGTCCCGTGAAGCTCGAGGATGCGCTCCTCGATGCGCTCCTCGTCCCACAGGTGGGCGATGGCTTTCCGGTGGAGACCGTCTACGTTTTGGGTGATTATGTGGTTGATGTGGCCGGTGTGTTGGAGGGCTGCGAGGGCGTAGTGGGTGGTGTTCGGTTGGGCATCTCGTACGGGCGGGTAACCGAGGTATGAACGGAGCCTGCGACGAGCGCTGTGTGCTACGGGGCATCAAGTCGTTTCGTGGCGAACATACCAGTAACGCTGCCTGGACTTGTCGGGACGGACGTGAGAGGTGGTTCGAACGCGGCGAAGAGAAATGCATGCCTGAACGCATGTCCTGCGGAGTTGTCCGCGACGAGCTCGTGATACTATCAAATGTTCGTCAGACCGCTACCTTCAAGTCCGGAAGCGCCGAGCTGGGCTCTCGTACAAGGATTGGCCTGGATCCTAGATGAATGGCGAGGGTGACGATCGTTTAGCGGACGTGACGCACTTGTAATTCGGGTTCATGTACCGCCCGTCTTTCCCCCGGTAGGCTCTGATGCCAGAGTCGACGCTGACGCCTGCGCCTGTGAGCAACGTGACGTTTCCCTTGGCAAGGAAGGACGCAACGCGTTCTATCGCCGCGGCGGGTGAGATGAGGTTTCTCGGTGCTGGAGAAATGACATGGGGGATGGTAGGGATAGAAATTCGCATTCAAAGAGATTTGGTCGTCGCCGTGTGTACAGTGGCGAGTCCGACCCTGCCCAGAGGAGGTCCGGTTCGGGCTCAGACTGATACCCGGACCGAGCTACACGATTGTGGGTCGATACTACCGTTACTTGCGACCGTGATGAACGTTTCACGAGGACCCCCTGCCGTGGTGCAGATGCCGGGCTTTTCTCATTACTCTGTTGCCTGGTCCCCGTTCTACAACACACGCATCGCTCTCGCATCCGCCGCCAATTTTGGACTGGTGGGTAACGGCCGTCTGCACATCGTCTCGCTCGCCCCAGGACCGGGCGGCGCGAGCGGGATCAAGATCGACAAGTTGTCAGTACCCGTGATTCTCGTCAGCGCGCATTGCTTAGAATGATCAGCTATGAAGCACAGGATGCGCTTTATGATGTTGCCTGGTCAGAGATTCATGAAAATCAGATCGTGGCGGGTTCGGGAGACGGTTCGATCAAGCTGTGGGACGTCATGCTGAATGTGAGTCTACCTCGTGTTTTCGTTGAACACCGCCAATGGCAGGATGACAAGAGTTCTCGGTAGGACTTTCCAATTCGTGCGTGGCATGAGCACGCCAAGGAGGTCTTTTCTGTGGACTGGTCCAATCTCAAAAAGGATACGTTCCTTTCGTCGTCTTGGGACGGCAACGTCAAAGTTGTAAGTGGCCCACCGAAGCGGTCTCTCTGCTCCTCCTCACTAACGCGTCCGTCAAAGTGGACGCCCGAACGGCCCCGTTCTGTAGCAACTCTGAAAGCACACATGTCATGTGTCTATCAAGCGCTTTTCTCGCCGCATCAGCCAGATCTTATCGCATCGTGTTCAACCGACGGCACGATTAAACTATTCGATCTTCGAGCGCCGGGCTACGCATCTGGTCCTACATCCAACTCGTTTACTAATCCCCTATCGGCCGCCGTGCTCACAGTTCCAGCCTCGGGCACAGAGTTGCTCTCCATAGACTGGAATAAATACCGTCCATTCGTGATCGCTAGTGCGGGGGTGGACAAGGTCGTCAAGATTTGGGACTGTCGCATGGCGGGCGCAGCATCTCCGTCGAGTCAGTCCGTCGGCGGTGTGTGTGAGATACAATTGCCGGGCCATGAATACGCCGTTCGGAAAGTTCAGTGGAGTCCTCATAGAGCAGATATCCTTGCGACTGCAAGTTACGATATGACCTGTCGAATGTACGTCCCGTGTAATCTGATGTCCACGAATGCATGCGCTGACAGGTCTGTCTGTCTTGCAGTTGGCGTACGAGTGTGCAAGGGGGATCGAACCTGCTGTATATTCACGATCCGCATACCGAGTTCGTGGCCGGGTGTGGTTGGTCGTTGTATGACGAGGGTCTTTTAGCGAGCTGTGGTTGGGATGGTCGATTGAACGTCTTTCCATCGTGACATGAACAGATAGTGATGAGTATTAATTTGTTACTTCCTCCCAAGCATCCCAACTATTCCGTATCAGCGGAACAGTTTCCACCGTACGGTTATCGATGTACACGACCTGAAACAGTCTTCGTCTCAACCCTGACCACCGCTTCCGGAAGATCATATCGAGAGTTGCCAAGATCCAAATGACCGTAGTTATGGATGCCATGACACTGGGGGACGATCCTGAGGATATTCTCTCGGTATCCCTTCAGAGCCTTTACGACTTCTGTCCGGTCACATTCTCCACGCCTGGCTCCCTCTTCACGTACTCGATAAAGCCAGGGCGAGTGGCCCATCCACTACCACTTGAGCAGATCGAGCTCTCCACACCCGACACCGAACCATCCAATTGGTCCTTGCACGCATCCTCCATCTGGGCATCGTCCCTCTTCATCGCAGACCATATCGAGGAGTTATGCATAGATACGATAACCAACACGGAGGGCACAGAGGACCGAGTCGTGCGTGTCCTTGAACTAGGCGCCGGCGCAGGCCTTCCGTCGATCCTCCTCACACACATGTATCAGAATGTGTCTGTCACCGCCAGCGATTACCCGGACCACCGCCTGACACGAACCCTGTCCGACAACCTTCGTCGAAACGGTGTTGCGGAGCGATGTCGTACCGTCCCGTACGCATGGGGCGCAGACACGGTGCCGTTGATAGGGCCCCATCCAGGGGATGGGGATGGATCCGGACGCGACGCACGGTTCGATCTCGTCTTTGCGGCGGATACGCTGTGGAATCCAGAACTTCATGCACTTTTTCTCGATACGCTCTGCATGTGTCTCAGGCGCAGGCCCGATGCGCGTGTTCATTTGGTCGCTGGGCTGCACACGGGGAGATATATCATTCAGTCATTTCTAGACAGTACACAGTCGTGGGGGCTCATCCTTGAAAGCGCGACGGAGCGAGAAGTTGGCGGGATGCAATCCAGACCCTGGGACGTATCTCGCGCGGAGGGTGAAGACGAACGGGAAAGACGGAGGTGGGTCGTTTGGATGATTTTAAAATGGGAAAATGCAGGGGATGTGTTGCAAACATCCTCGTGTACATTGAATGGAAAACGTTGAAAACATCGTCGTCATTCAGCTAATCATTTATATCGTGACACGTCTCGAAAGCAATAGAACAGGCCTCATGTACATCCTCGTACCTCCTTTCCAAATGTCAGAATACGGATGAGACACTGTCCCTCACGTTCCTTGGGCCCATAATCAGTGATCAACGTAGCCAGAACGAGGATGAGGACGTACATCATACAACACGAGGCTATCCTCGGTAGCGTCCATCCAGGTCATGTTGATAGTATCTACGGTGCTCGTTCTCACATAGCGGGAACCTCGATGCACAAAGATGGTACTGAGCGCTGTCAAAGTATCCCGCCATCTCCACGGTGGATCGGTGCGCGAAAGCGACCACAGGAAGCTCGCCATCCATGGATTCAAATCCAAGATATGCACCCGACTCATCGGGTCGACAGCGGTGGCGACGGTGTCCTTGAGGTTCTCAAAGAACGTGAGTCGCCTACCGCACAGTTGGACCGCGTCTGCGCGGTCGGGTAGATTAAGCACCATGCAGTGGTGCTGCCAGTCTTCCCAACGCACGGTATCGAACCTCTCTTCCACGAGTGTCAACTTGGAGTGGTCGAATACGATGACTATCTTGCGGGAACAGCCACTTGGGACGGAGTGTGGCTGAAACTCCAAGAGAATCGCAGTCAGGCGGGTGGAAGGGTCGCTGTGAAACAGGGTTCCTGGAATTGGAGCCGCGTTCAAGGATTGGTCTGGGCAAAGCTGGACAAAAGAAACGCCGTTCCAAGCCTCTGCAAATTCGTACGATCTTGAACTCGGGAAGTCTTGATCGGTTCCCCTGTAAATCTCCTGTATGGCGATTTGAGGCGGACGTTTCCCCTTTTCACTGGCATACAAGCCGTCTGATCGCCTCTCCCATGCCGTGCTATCATCAGACTCGTCATCGTCCGGATGAGAGGCGACAATAAGACGAGATTCGTCGATGAAATCGAAAGAAAGCAGGTCGCCCGTAAACTGACAAATGAGAAATCAATCTATACCCTGCCATGTCTCATGACATGAGGCACCTACAGTACGGACGGGACTGCCACCACGACACCAATTGAAGAGGACCAGCTCCGTGGTCCCCTCTCCATTCTCGAGCTCCAAGCGAACAGATACAGCAACAAGACACCCGCAAATTCGCACTCGTTCGATGGAAAGTCGTTGGCCAGGTGGGAAATCGCCCCACCAATCCGTCTGGAAGCTCAATCTCGGTTGAGCAGCTCGCGGGTGGTCTTGGCAAACGTAAAGATCACGAATATGCAACATAACCACGATGGCAGAATTCCTGAAGAACAGAAGTCGATCAGAAAGAGAATAAAACGCGACACGAATGACCCACTGTTGCGGGGGGAAGAAGAGCTGCGCCAGAATCATCAGCTCTTGGGAAGCATCAATAGCTACCTTCCGTATTTCGAAAGGCACATTATGCTGATAATAGGGTAGACTCGGCTTGGGTGCCATCCTGAAGGAGCGCAATTGATAAACGTGCAGTATCCATTCGAAACCATTATTAAGGGGGCTCTGGCTGGCATGAAAGAGGTAATTGCCCGAAACGCCCATGATCGTCGGTGGAGTGATGCAGAGCCTGTCTTCGGCGCTCGGACTTAAAGTCGGCCAGCCTCGTTTATGGCCAAGAAGGGAGAGAAGCCGTGCCTTCGGGGCATATTCGCCAGGAGGACCATCTCTCATACCACATAGCGCGAGTTCGTAATTGTAACGTAGAGTCGTCGAGTGCGCAACGATATCGTATATAGCTCTAGAGGCCTTGATCACAAAAGGGTTAGACGTCGAGCTCGGGCGGGTAAGGTGGGTCACATACCAAGCAGAAACGAAATAATGATAAAGGATCAAGCTCTTCTAAGATAATTAGTATGATGTCGCTAGAGAGGGTGAAGAGAGACATGACCAGCACGCCGACACTAAGTGGTGAGGTTCTGTCACCGATGATGTACTAATTTATATGTCGGGCACTCGACAGGGCTGTTGACGCCATCGAACCCAAAACAAAAGCGTCGGGCCCGCCCACATCGCCGTCGACAAGGACTAAGCGGAGAACCGTTGGGAACACTTCAAACTTGACGAGAATTTTCATGTACACGACATGAATACGTAGCGGAAAAGTTGACTCGGGTGAAGCGAGCCATCTCCCTGGCGCGAGATTACCTCGTCCGTAAAGACAATACTGACATAAAGAAACGGGACCGAGGACATCTTTTTGTAGTCTCGCCATGTCAACGCATCTCCTGTGAACAAATTATTAGATGAATATTCTATTGGAACCCACCCAGAAGTTCATGCGACAATAAGGATGGCCATATTGGGAAGGTTTCTCTGGCATCGAAGTGGCGGCTGGGCTCGGAAAAGCTAGTTGAGAGTTCTGTACCTGCAGCGGGATAGTACGTTCCAGGTCCCCAATAGCGTCACCCCATAGTAATATGGGGATAGTCGAGAAAGAGTTGGTCCCCCTCAGTGCAAACGCTTGAGCTTAACCGAGGAAGAGTCAGCTTACTAATACGCTTTGCTCGTTCACCGCATCCATGTACTTGCTGTAAAGTTACGATAGCCATGGTCTGCAAAAAGTGCGAAGCGGTAAGTCTTGTTGCTCCCGTCAGATCCGTTCGTCATCCAATTCGCTCCATAGAAACTTTCGAAAGTTGCTGCACCGGATCCGTTCACTTCCACGTCCACCAGCATCAAGGAAGGCTCGAGGAGAATTGGGGAGAACAAGCTGCTGACGCGGCCGGGGAGCTCAAAGAATAGGTTTCAAGTACGTGCTTGTTTCGTAGCCGCTTGCAGTTATTGACGGCCTGTCCGATAAGCCTTATCAAGGGAAGTGCAAAGACTGTAAGCAACCAGTCACGCAGAACAAGGCTAAATATTGTCATGGTACAGTGCCCTTTTGCGTCGTCAAGGACGTCCCTGATCGTGTCCGCTAGGTTGTGCTTACAAAAAGGGCCTCTGTTCAATATGCGGCAGGGCTATCCTTGACACGACGGGATATGCCATGTCTAGCAAGTAGTCGCTCCCGTTCAGCAGGACATTGATATTCCATACCCTCTCTGTAGCATATGATGTCTTGTTGTAATTTATGCGACGAAACCGTGCTTACTTAGAGTGCGATTGTCGAACGGAACTATATACATCAGGATTTCATTCAACAGTGATATTCAAGGTAATGAGATAGTAACTGCGAGGTATTAGTATCGTGGTTGGTCTACGCAATGTCCTAAGCATGTGCTGGTATACAAGAGGTTTGTATCTGATGAGTAGATAGAATGCAGCGCAAATTTGTGAATATTCTAGTTAGATACCTTTCTCTTCGTCCTTTGCTCATAGATCTCGACGTCGATGGTATCCAGCGTGAGGAAGGGCCATATAATAACATGTTTCTCTTGTCCGTATCGCCTCAACCGACCGACGGCTTGTGTCTCACAGGCGTCATAGATCTCCTGGCTCTGCGTGAGAAGTGGCGAGAGGAATATCGCATGGTTGGCTGAAGTGAGGTTTGCACCGCTGGCGCTTTCGTCCATGACGTTTAAGAGGAGCACGCGCTCCTCGCCGTCGTTGTTCTGGTACTTTTCCAAGTTTTTACTCTTCTGCGACGCGGAGCCACGTATTTCGAGGAATTTGATCTTGTGCACCTTGAGTGCGTTGGCAACTTTGGTCATGAGGTCCGGGAACTGGACAAAGATGAGCACGCGTTCTTTCTTGGGGATCGTGTTCCTGCAGAGCTAGAGTGTGAGCTAGTCCGAAGCCGAGCACGCAAGAGCACGACTCACTTGATCAGGTCGATGACCATTTCCAGTTTCTTCCCGAAATGCTTGCCGCGCCCATCGCGAGCTTCGTCATCGACACCTAGCGTTTCCCCCTTGACGATGTTGAGGACCCTTGCAGCGGCCGTGCATTTTCCAGAGGCCGCGTAAACACACTCCTCCCGATCTGCGCTCTGTCTGACACACGTCATGCAACCCGCATGCCCACAAGACGAGAGAACGGCGACCTCCTCCATTGGAACTTCATCTCTGCCGCATCCAGGGCAGGAGATCTTTGGAGGTGTTTCTCGCTGCTTCTGCAGGTCACGGACGATGGTGAAGTACCGACGGGAACGTACCCGTCCGACGAGCTCTTTAGTCAGCTTGCGGATGTTGTGCGTCTTCTCGCGGTGGTCCCAGATGAGGTCTTTAATAGCGTTCGACAGGTTCTCATCTTTTCCTTTCGACTTGTTCTTCCAATAATTTGCTGGTAGGACGGGGATATCGGCATCGTCGAGAAGAGCTTTAACCATCTCCGTTGCTTCGTGATCCCCGACGCCTTCCAGACGGGTAACGCGGGCATATTCCTGGAACATTGACTCCTCATTCAGCTTGCCGATTTTCTTTTCACGCTTAACCCCTCCTTTGAGTTCGTCGAGGAGCTCATCTCTACAGTCGTCCAACTGTTTCGTGCGATCCTTGACGATGATTTCGCAAGCCTTCATAGCATTCTCCTTTGCATTGCCCTCGGAAGTATCCAAGTCGAAGTGCGAGCAGCGTTTCAAGAGTGCCTCCTCCGCGGTCCTAATGACGGTCAATAGGATACCTATAAGGAATAAAAGTTGCTAAGGCGTACTTGCTGTCACCGAGTGCATTGTTCAAACGCTTTTCCCGGTCACTCTCCGTCTTCTTCGTTCGCTTAATGGTCATGTCTAGCGCACGCAAGTGATGTTCTAGCTCCAGATAGATCGCACGTTCTGCAGCGGGGAGTATCACTTTTTGTACATCGACTGAGCATGGGATCTCATCAATCTCGGCGATGTTCTGTCACACGATTTCAGCAAGTAATACACTTGAGATGGAGAAATGGTGCGAACCTGACGGACAAACATGTCCAGGAACACTTGACCGATATGATGACGGTGGGCGTGCCATTCTTGCGTATGAACCTCACGGAAAGAGTGGAAAGCTTCCACCTCTGAAAATGATTGTCAGTCGCACACGACTGTACATGCTTAGAACTCACTCGTTTGTTCCCTGATGCGTTTCTTGATCATAGCCGACTGTCCTTCTCCGTCGTCGTCGATACCCAGGTGAAGGTTCAGATGGGCCGCGATCGTCTTGACAGCACCAAAGTCGTGGATAGGCGGCGTGCCGGACAGCACCCAGCGACGATCTGCCGTGAGCTTCGTAACCATGGAGTGCACCTTACCGGTCAAATAGGTGTACTCGTCAACGACAACACGGGAAAAGTGGAAGATCTCCAATGGTGGTGATTGCATCTTCGCCCAGTCCCTTCTGACAGCGACGCTTTCAAGATGCCAAGGGTCAGTGTCCTCCCGGCGTTTTTGTTTCTTCGCCGGTGCATCCTTGGCACTCGTTGCCTTTCTCTTCTTTCCACCCGATTTTTCGGATGAGGGCGAAGAGGGTGGCTCGTCGACGTCCATACTGTCGTCATCGGATTTCGACGAAGTCGTGCCGGCCTTGGCTTTGCCCTTACTGCTGGCCGCCTTGGGCTTGGGCTTGGGCTCTCGCTGTTTCTCCTCTTCATCGTCGTCGGATATCTCGATTGTCGAGACCTCTTCTTCTGAACTGGGTGGGGGAGTAGGTTTGCCACGAGAAGCCCTTGATTTCTTGACACCAGCTTCACCGTCGTCTTCACTAGGTGTAGGCTCGTCTTCGGGTTCGTCAGTTACACCAGTGTCCTCGTAGTCGCTGCCATTGTCA
>JBBPLN010001048.1:0-10448 GCA_038089815.1 Sutorius eximius
CGAATTCAGGAGGTAGTGCTGCTTTTGGTTTGTTTTTGTTGGCCTCTGTGGCGAGTTCTGTGGCGGTAGTGAGCCGGGCTATCTGGGCCAAGGGAATGAAGCGGGATCCGCAGCGTATTATGCAGTGCATGAGGCAATTGTCGAGGGCATGCTGGGAATAAAGCTGCGAGAGGGCCGGTTTGGCATCTTCGTCCATGTCAAGGTAATCATATAGTCTGGCATCCCAGATGGCATCTACGTGGTGATGGCAAGGTTCCCTTTTGGTGGGGGTCGGTTGGAGGCGTACTTTGTTCTTTTGCTCATCGGCAGAGTGTTCCTGGAATAGGAGTTTGGACTGGTCGGTAGATTCGTCGATGGTAAGGGAATTGCCGGCCCAATCAATGGCGGGGTTGGCTAGGCGAAGCCAGGGATGTCCGAGGATAATGTTTTCTTGTCCGCAGTTGATGAGGTAGAAGGTTACTCGATGGGCGATTCCTTCAACGTTGACAAAGAGGGTAGCAGAGAATTTAATCTCCCCTGCTTTGTTGCGGGAACTGTCCACATTATGAATGTGGAGGGGTTTTTTAAGACGAGTGGTGGGGAGTCGATGTTTTCGAGCGAAGCCCCAGTCGAGGCAATTGATATCTGCACTGCTATCGATAAGGGCGTGGGTGTCGACGACTTGGAGAGTGTATGATGGTACCACGAGTTGAATGGGGATTTGAATTCCTTTCATAGACAAGGGTACAAGTACATGAGCACATACTGGTGAAGGGGAGTCTTGTGTCGAACGAGATCCCCATTTTAAAAATCCTTCTTTGGTACAGTAAATGTAACCCTCCTAACGGTGGGTCCTTGGTCTTCTTCGTCATCCTCAACTTCTTTTAAGGTGGGGATGTCTTCTTCAGCCATGACGCATTGAATGCGTGAGGTCTTCTTTGGTTGGGTTGGGGTGGTGAACGCCTTGCAGTCTTTGCTTCCGTGTCCTGGTTTACGGCATCGAAAGCAGAGTTTGTCCTTGATACACCGAGCTCTTTCCTCGGTGGTGAGTTTGGCAACGCGGATAACATCAATGTCCATGGCGTTGGGGTCCTTTTCTTTCCTAGGACGAGGTGTAAAAGCGGGGGTGTATGGTGCGGGGCCTGGGTGTTTGCGCAAGGTCTTGATAGCACGAGATTGCTCGTCGGCGTCCCATTCTCAGGCGGCTTCTTCGTACCATTTGGTGATGGTAGTGGGGGTGGGTTGGAGACGGTTTACGTTCCTCATTATCTATGGCAGGATTCCATGGGCGTAGTACCCTATGAGGGCGCTATCCTCTGTTAGTCCGGCTTTGGCCACCTTGTTCTGGAAGTCGGCTGTGTATTCTGCAAGTGAGGGTTCCCATTTTCCTCGTCCTTTGCTTTCCATTCGGGTGATAGAGAGCCAGTGAATGGCGGAGGTGATGGTGCCTTGTTGTTTGAAGGCCTTGAGGAAGTCCTCAACGAACTTTTCAAAGGTTCCGAGGGTGACGGTGGTGCCCGATATGGCTTTCTTTCAGAAGGTGGCAGCCCAAGCGAGAGCTGATCCATCAGTCATGTAGGAGAGGGCAAAGGCGATGCATTTCTCATCCTTGTCATAGACGGCAGCGTTGACGTGGAGGTAGAACTGCATGGATGCGATCCATGCTTCGGCTTTTGTACGATTGCCATTAAAGGTGTCTGGTCGTCCAAGACGGAGTTCGGTGGGTTTGGAAGTCATGTTTCCCAGTGGTGGTGCGGGTGGGTTGGTTACGAGAGAGGTGCCTCCTGGGACGATGACAGGGTTGCGGATCGAGGTGGGGGCGGTTGATCGTGGGGTTTGGAGTGCCCGAGTATATGGGTGTTGAGGGACAGTACGAGTAGGGGTGGGTGATGGAGGAGTTGGGGTGCGAGGGAGGGTGAGAGATGCTGAGAGTTCGTGGGCGAGGTTGGTGGTTTCTACCTGTCCTTCGGGGGTGTGTAGTGTCTCGTCAGGGTCTTCTACTGGGGAGGGAGAACGAGGGGGTGATCTGGAAGAGTCTGATGCGGGTGCGGCGGGTTCGCGAGGGTGTCCCCAACGGGGATTGGTGGGCGGTTGGCGGGATATGTTGGCGGCGTATAACGGTGATAGCCACTAGAAGGAAAGCTAGTTCCTTTGTTACGCTTGGCCCGGGTAGGGACGAGCATAGCCTCTGCAAAACGTAGTGGCTGATAACGAGGTGCCGAAGGAGGATCGGCTTAACATGTCTTAGATCGAACGAGGAGTGTTCCTTGCGAGGAACGGCGAGGATGAGACCGATGCTGGCCTTCCCCTAGAACTGCTGTCTAGGTTGGTGGACTCCGACCTGTAAGTCGTGGGCGACGAAGAGAGGAAGCAAGTCCTAGATTGCACGCAGCAGTAGGTACGACAGAGGGGAACTAGCTTAGCCTGAAGTGGTCAAAAGGCTAAGGTCTAAATACTCTACTGGGCAAAGGGTTCCACAGCTTGCTGTGGCTAAAGAAGGCGAAATGAAACACTGCCCGTGAAGGCGGTGCGAAAGGAAGCGAAATGAAGTACAGCCTGCAAAGGCGATGCAGGTGGTAACGATCAAGGCGTACCAGAATACTGGTAAACGAGAACACAAGGCTGCGTAAAGAGAACAGCCTTAGGAGGCAATGTCCGTAACGATAAGGGATAATCCCGGGGGAATCCCGGGCGAGGCTATGGGAATGGTTACTAGTAAAATGAGGCAGGTAGAAGTAGATCGTATGAAAAGAAAAGTGTACCAGGTGAACCAACTCGTAACAGTGACAGGCTAGGCTGGCACAAGTCCAGAGCAGAGGTTAACTGGGGAAGCAAGAGTGAGGAGATGAAGCGAAGTTGTATTGCTATACGATGATGGCAGTACAAGGGAGAAGTAGCTTAAGGCTACTGTGACTACGTGCAAGGGTATATATACCCAAGCAGACAAATAAGTACAAACAATATGAAAGGGGAAGGCATATGTGTACATATGACATCACTGGATGGAGTGTGCTTACGCATCAAGTGGAGATAGGGTTCAGGGTGTGAAGTAAGTAAGCACAAGGTGAAAGGAAATTGGGTCCGAGTGTGCACATGTTGAGATGAAGAGCAGAAGGTGAAAGCGTGTGCACAAGTGAGACAAAAGAAAGAAATGAATCATAACATATACATAATCATAGTTGCTAGACACTATATAGTTCTCTCAGCTGTGTCTGAGAATGAATAGGAGTTTCAATATTCTTAACATTGAACCACCACCATCTGAGTCCACCAGCCTCAATGTAAGTTTCAGTTTTCTTGGTTCATTCTTTCTGCCCTTGGAGGTAACAGTGTGTGATAACTCACTGCTGTATACTTCAACAGTCTGGTTCAATAGCAAAGATATATTGTGCAAGCTCCTGGTAGATCACCTTCTTGGATGATGTGAGCTGGGCCTTGGTACATTTCTGCTCCTTCACATCTTGGGTGGAATCCAAGAATAGCTTCACTTGCTTGGTTGGATTAGTGTTGCACCATTCAATGATGTGATCAGTTCAATTCACAAAGGATTTGTCCCAGCAGATTCCAGGCTGCTTGCCAGTCTGTTTCTTCATCTCAGTAGGTAAGTATAGGCAAAGGAAGGGGGGGTCCCAAAGACAAGGAAGGACATGAGTGAAACAAGCCGAGGGCATGTGTGACGTGATGAGGGTGAAGCGACGAGAGGGATGACTGAAGAGTGACGAGCAGAGACCTCGCTACAAGCTTGTGGCCTGTTGCACGTGTTGGAGACGTGCGGACTCTTGGAGCATAAAGCTCAACGATGAGCAGCTCAATTGACCGTTGTCAAGAAGTAATGGGAGAGAACTCGAGTATATCAAACTGGGGACCTATAGTCCACAGTGAACTACTTATATACATGAATGCACGTGCTACATTAGGGCAAGTGCAGGAACATATGTAACTAAATAAAGAAGGTACAGCCACTAGAGAATGGAAGTGAGAAGGAGATGAAGGTGGCGTGTAGGTAGTGTGGTGTGGCAGAATGGAAGAGATGGAGTGATGAGATCTGCCATGATAGATTAAATCGGAATCGGAGATGAGATCGGATCGGGCTTGGAGATCTCCAGTGAAAAAATAAAAAGTGGATGACGGCTCCACAACAATGAGCTTACCATGAGACAACAGTTCAATTGGAGAATCGGGAGTTGAATATCAGCTGAGGAGCCAGTGAGCATGTCATGTTTTTGCCCACTTACCAAACAACTTAGATTGAACTTTGAGACCCACTATTGAAACTCCGATTTATCCTCAGACACTAACCAAATAGTGTCCGTCGAAGGTGCTTAAGTAACACTACTGTGCCGTGGCCCGTTAAGGACACAATATGCTCCTTTCCGAAGAAAGCCGTGCAATCGCACCTTTGGGTGTCACGACCTGAGATCACACCATCAACGTTTCGCCTCATCTATTCACCAAACATCTGTCCATCAAGCCGTCAGCGCAATTTAATACCTCGTTGGTTAAGATCCCCATCGAGAACGGACCCGTACCGACTCAAAAGTTCTCTTGAGGCAGTGCGCCGAAGTATGAGAGAATGGAAAGGTATTTCTCTTTCACTTTTTGTTGTTTCCCCCCCGGATCTGCTCAAATGGCGCGTTCATCAATGGCAAGCGTCTCAGTCCAGAGAGCGTTGAGGCCTTGAACTAGAAAAAAGATGATGGTACGCTGATCCACTTTCTTCATCACCCGAGCCTTTCTCTACACCATGTCCATAATTTGACCTTGAATCAAGGCAGATACGAGGAAGATGTGTTGGACAACGTCACACTACGTGAGTCGAGACGATCAACAAATAACGCTCAGATTCACTGCAAGAATCTTATGATAACTTAGACGATCAAAACAAATTACTAGCACACGAAAAAAGGACCCCAGAGACTCGCCTACTCGCCATACACGCCGTCGGTGTTCCTATCAGAGTACGACTCGATCTTGATGTATTTCTTTGCTTTGCCCCTCGCTGCACGCGTCGGCGCAGCCGGACGCGCCTCCGCCACGTTGCTCGTCGCCTCTACATCGTTCTCCACCCCCCTCTTCGGCGCAGGCTCTTTCATAGTCGCTGGTTTGCTCCCCGAGGGCTTCCGTGTCGTAGCTTTCTTCGTCGTTTCAGAGGGCTCAGCCTTGCCAAAGAAATCGGTTACGGCTGCCTGTGTCGTCTTGGTCTTCTTCACCGCTGGTTGGATGTACGCTTCCTCGTCGCCGTCATCGTCATCCGCAGACCTTGTCATTTCGTGTCAGACACCGTGTTCAGCCATGAATAATAAGAATGATAAGCGCACGACTTTCGCTTCGATACATCCTCGGCTTCGGCCTTCCCCTTGCCTTTGGTTTGCACGGGAGGCGAATCAACCATCTCAATGTCGGAACCCAAGTCCGCCTTGATGGATTTCTTCACCGTGGGTTTCTTCTTTACAGGTGCGTCGGAAACCTCGATCTCTGACTCCGGCTTCACCTTGACAGGAGCCTTCTTGGCTGGGGCTTTCTTTGTTGCGGGCGCTGGTTTATCGTCGTCACTCTCGTGCTTGGAAGGTCCTGGGGCAACAGGCTTCGGCTTCAGTTCTGCCTTCTTCTTAGCCGCGGCCTTTGTAGGTTTGAAGTCGTCCACCGAGTCGTCCAAGCCAAAGGCCTTGTGCCCGGTTAGCGACCTTTGATGTTTGAGCGTAGCTTGTTCTTCTCGACCTTCTTCCTGTTGGCATCAAACAAAGTCTTGACACGATTTCTGTAACAAATCATTTACTGTATTTGGAGGCAAATAACGCGGTCCACACTCATATCCCATGATTTCAGGAAGTTGTCCAGATTTGTGAGCCATTTCAAGTCTTGGATCGAGTCTCCAGATAGACGGTACGCTGGAAAACCATGTACTTGACAAATTCGACATCTCATCATCCACCAATGGTTTGTCGAAACCACACCGAGACCACCTACAAACCGTTATAACGCACACGTGTTGCACTCTGCTTCGGCAGATCCATTCAAGCTTGCGCTGTACAAGCTCATGGACCGTTTGGAACCCTCGAGGGGTACAGTGCCTCGGGTCACGATTACCATAGAGGATTGGCTATGGTTCCAGCTCGCGATGGTACATATTCGATTTTCACTCTAGTATGTACGGGTCGCTAACGCGACACAGACGAGGAAGAGGGAACCTGGGCGAGCGCTGCTCATGTGTGGACAGTTTGAAAGGGTTCGTCATTTACAATATGTAGATCATCATGCATACCCATTTCTCCTGCATGTAGGCTGGTGCTGCACTGTGGGACGTCCTGAAACCGAAATCGAAATCGAAATCGAAATCGAAATCGAAATCGAAGGGGTTCATCTTGCGATTGCATTGGCATGTCATGGTCCGTTGTGCGTCCCTTCATGGGCAGAGACCTTGGAGCTTGGTCCTTCGTATGTCCTCTTCATCTTGCAATTGCCATTTAGGGATCACGTTGACAGTCACCTTGTCGCCTCCTGGTCCGCTTGCTCTCGGTCTCTTCACGCTGATCTGACGCTATGTCCGCCAGTTTGTCGAAATGGACGCCAACAGACCAGGTCAATGGTGTCGGAAAAGAGAACTTGGAAAACGCTTGGAAACTCGTGCGGCGGACCATCGTGTTGGCACACTAGGGGCTGGCGTGGGAGGATGGCGCGAAATTCGTATGTCCGCGTTTCTCGTCCTTTCTTACGTGGATCGTAGAACGGCGTCATCGAGCAAGAGGCATCGCTGCTCCATCTGCAAAACACGGTGCAATACAATTAGCAGATTCTCATCCGCGCTGCCGACGACGGGTAGGGACTCCTAGGGAGAATGAAAAGAGATGAGTGATCAAGAGGACGGCATCTTGGGGCATTATCAGCGGATGAACAGGCCCTGGTGTGGGGCGGGATAGGGATGCGGCTGTGAAGTTGTTGAGGGTGAGGGAGGCTATGAATGCCAAAAATGCTGGGCGGCCGGATATTGCACTCGAGGTGCGTTGATTCCCCTCTTTACGCATTTCGGATGACCGAGTAGGGCACTAGGTTATGGAAACGACGAATCTCATTCCTCTGGACGACGATGTTGCGAAGATTACGCGCGAGGCGGGGGGATTTAAGGACGTTCACGATGCGCTCTAGCGCAATTTGCAGATCAACCAGCCTTTGACGATGGATTCACTCGTAGCGGTACATCAATCGGTCAAGGCGTGCGCTGTCGCCGAAGCTACGCGACAAATGGTGAGCGTCGTTGAAGTCTCTCAGTGGTTGGGTCCTCTGACTTTACATGTCAGACTCTGATGTCGCTGCGCAAGAAATCGAGGTCGTTGATGGTGTTTGCTAGGATACTGAAATACCGGATGTCGCCCGACATGTACTCATATCTAGCGCGACTGGATGTCGAGATTGTATTGTAAAAAAGTGCAAAAATGCCCTCCATGACGTGTTCTCACCTCACTCGCTTTGTCCTTGTTCTGTTTAAAAACAACGTACTTGACATGTATCGACTCTGACGGTGGCATGAAACGACATACAGTACCTGGAGCGTGTCTCATCGCTGGGCTGGTATTAGATCTTGGTCGCCTCCGTCTGCTTCGATTTCGCTCTCATTCCTGCTGTTCCGTTGCTATATTGTTCACTCGACTGGTTCTGAAACCAGGTGGGGATCGCGTCAGGAGGGGGGATAAAGAGCAGTGCGGTCGCGGCGGCGCTGGTGCCGGTGTTAGGAGGGGTTGGCGAGGGAGGGGTCATGTGTTGGGACAAAGGTGTGGAGGTCGAGCGGAGCGGTGTCGCCAGCTCGTCTCTTCGGGTACCCTGTCTGGGCCACTGGATACGAGAACGACAATGGCAATATGGCAGCTTGGCAATTGCATGACAATCATCTCTAACCCAGTAGGCGTACTCATTATTCTGTTCGCCTCTACAGGTTACCTGTTGCTCGGATTAATATCTTCTCTCGCATTTCGTGTGATCCGGGACGCATTGCCTAACAATCCCGAGACTCAGGAACGCATCCTGGGCGCGAGTATGACCACGCTCGCTGTGGTGGACGTGAACACCACCTATTCTGCCTCCTTGTTCCGTTTGCTGACGACGGCAACGCTAGGTCACGCAGTGAGTTAGCTGCCCATGGTTCATACCAGAGTTTCTTGGTGAGGATTTTACAGTATCGCAGTTTCGTGGATTGGCCTCTCGGAAGGTTTGCCTTACTCATTTGAGCCATGGAACCCGATGACTTACGGAAACATCACCTTTTTCTTATCATGAGGTAAGCATGCTGTCTTTCAAGTGTGTCCACGGTTTGACGTATCCGTCTGGCTGGCTCGGCGTGCTGGTATTAGACGACAGTGGTATTACGGGGCAGCCCTAAAGAACCAAAAGTCGGTTTGAGAGTTGGCCGTTGTCGTGAATATGCATCCAAGTGGCTAGACTCAGGGCAGCTCTTTGGGGGCCACTGACAGGTAGACGATATAGATAGCTGATCTTCAGCGTGTCATTCGAGCAAATCCATGTGGTGCCCCTTGATATTTCATGACTCCGACGTTCGCTAGGGATCGCATCAGCGGACGGTGAGCAGAATGGGATGTCAATTTACCCGGCCGTCTTTCCCAACCCTTTTTCTTGGCCTTGAGGAGTGCTTGCTTGCCTTTCATGGCAAGGCTTTGATCTACGAATCTGCGAGCGCGTGCAGACGGAACACTTCGCGCCGTGGCTTGTGAGCGTGGATCCGAAAGTCGGGATAACGTACAGATGGTACGACCACTGAATCTGAAATGAGTTCCTCGCGAGCCGGAAAAAAACACGACGTACCCAATCACTAGATCCTTTGGACGTGCAGTGGATTTTCGCCGTTGTTTCTTGGCCGTTTGTTGCGTGGATTCCGTGTTTTTGTTGGGTGCCGATTTCGAGTTTTGGGAGGCAAAAGCAGCTGTGAATAGGTCGTCCGCAAGATAGTCGGCTTTCTTGCTAGATCTGGGGATATCCGCTTGGTGTGGGGGGGCCTCCTCGTCTTCGCCCATTTCGTCGTCGTCCGTTGGAGCTTCTGGGTCTACTAGATCGCTTTCTTCCAACGACATTTCGGCGTCGTCATCATCTGCTTGCGCGAAGGAGTCATCCGAGCTCGACGCTATGCCATCATCTGAATCCATTCCCTGCCCGAACTCCCTGAATTCATCCTCGCCGCCACTCTCCACTTCGTCTGCTGCATCCCTCATGGCTCTCAGCATCCTCGTCTCCACACCATCATTGCCTTCACTGCCATCGTTCTCTCCACTCTTGCTCTCGTCTTCCCCCACCTCCGGAACCACAAATCCGACCTTTTTTGGTTTGTCGCCGACCTTTTCGCCTCTAGTAACACGCGCTCTTTCTTTCAGCTTTTGATCTCTTTCCCGGTTACGCGCCTTCCTGCGTGCCTTTTCTTCTTCCTCAAAGTCATGGAGAGCTTTTTGACTGCGCTTCGCGTCAGCTTGAGACACAGAGTGGGCGACGACTTCGGGGGCATCGTCATCACTTGACGAATCTTGTATTTTTTGTGTTTTGCATGCCATTGCAGCGTTTCAGGCAACAGTAAAAGTTTAATCGCGCAAAATTCAATTCCGAGACTTGCTATTCCATTGTCACGTGACTCTCGAAAATGAAACTCTGGCATTGCTGCCCCAACTTGGATGAATAATTCAGTGGTCAGACATGTCCTGATGGAAATGACATATCAGATCAGAGGGCATGAAAGACAATGTAAGGTGATTTGAACATGTCAGATTTCTGTGACATTTGTGATGCAACAATGAGAACATGGTCAGTCATTTAGTAGCTTACTTATCTGGGTCTCAGTGTGTTCAGCAGGACTTGGATTCACCCTGGGAGTTGAGGGCTCATGTGCCCCCTTCCCAAGTCCAGCATGACCAGGTTGGCAACCAGGACCCTGGATCTGCTTCTCACACATCTACTTTGAGGCAGGCTCAGCACAGGGAGTATCAGACTCAGGAAGACAAGTGCCTCAGAGCAATTGCTCATATGGAGTCACAGATCAAGTTGGCATATTCTTTGCTTGATGAGGTGCAGGGGGAGCTGGCATGTTTTAGGCATGCTGTGTCTGAAGAGGCTGACAAAAAGGTGGAAAGTGGATGCTCTCCCAATCAGGCTTAAGGCCCCTTTTTCAGAGACAAGTTATTCTGTGGTTTGAGTACATGTGGACTATCTTGTATCTTACAATCTATGGGCAGTCTGTAATCAATCTGCCCCCATCATGGCCACTACCCATGTTCAGTCATCCATGTGGCCCAGGACCATGACAACACATCTCAAACAATGCAAAGCAAGAGACTTGTCAACAATGTAAAAATTACCTCGTCCATTACAATACACACAGAGCTCGGGACAGTACATACCCACTATTGCATAAACTACCCAACCATGAGCAAATGTCTGAGGGGAAGACAATACACTCACCGTATCGGCATCAGACTCTG
>JBBPLN010001049.1:0-10435 GCA_038089815.1 Sutorius eximius
CTACAGCGTCAAACATCCATCCTCCAATGGCCATCGTAACGGGACGGACGCTGCACAGCGTCGGGGCGAGACTATAGTGCTTCTCCCTGGTCCGCTGCGTCTCCCGTGCTTCTTCATCCTGGGAGGCAAGTATCTCTGCGACTTCTTCGTACACGGGCGGGTGCGTGCGCGATTCGGTATCCTCGAACGACCCACATTCGTGCGCCATCCTATACCACTCCCCGTCGACCTTTGCCAAATCGGCGCGGAACCCCTGCTCAGCAACGCTACCCTCACGCATGACGTACACAAAGTCGTCGGCATTGATACTCGTGAGGTCATGAGTAATAATAATTGTTGTTTTCTTCTCGCGCGAACGCCAGGCCCGGATTGCCGCGGTTGTGAGATGGCGCGTTGGAGGGTCCAGCGCTGACATGGACTCGTCTATATGTGCATACACCGTGAGCACATCATCCAACGTGAAACAAGTAGATACTCACCGAGAATGAGAACCTCGGGATCGCGTATTCTCGCTCTTGCGAGGGCCAATCGTTGCCTCATGCCCCCGCTCAATACGACACCGCCATCGGCGTCACTGCTCTCCCCGCTGCCAGCCAAGACTGTCTCGTATCCCGCTTCGAGTCCCAAAGCCCACGCTTCCAACATCGCAAGTCGGCATGCTTCCTCGACCTCTGTGCGTGCGACGTCTTCGACACGCCTTCCGCTTCCGACAGCGCCGAGGGCCACATTCCAATGGATAGATCCCCTAAAGACCTGCGCGCCGACACCAGCTGAGCCTTGCGTGACGCCTCCGACGTGCTTCCGGACCCAGGCGACATCAAGATATCGCAAATCTTGTTCGTCGAGGAGCACCTCGCCTTTTCCGAGTGCCGGGGTATAATAATCGAGTAGAATGGACCCGATCGTCGATTTACCGGATCCAGACGCACCGACGATAAAGGTCGTTTCATGGGAAGGAAGGAACATGTCTACATTGCGCAGAACAGGAACGGTTGGACGCGTAGGATAGGAAAACGTAAGGTTTGTAAGCGTGAAATCGCCCGCAAAGGTACGTGGCATGATTCGGCGGAGAGGTTGCGTCTTCCGGTGTTTGGAGACGGATATTTGCTGAGAGGAAGATGTTACTGCCGCGAGTTCCGCAGCTGCTGCCTTGCCCTTGGCCAATACGATCAAGAGCGGGACCATCATCTGCAGGTTACTGGTCGCGATCAAGCATGCCCAGAAGACACTCATGACATCACCGGGCTTATTCTTGCGCTGAAGTACGAGATGTGCGCCATACCAGAATCCCTGGACAAACATAGCCATCGTGACGAATTGGGTTGTACCTGCTGCGACACCGAAGACGGCACCGAGTGATTCGACGGCGGCCGGGACACGAGCAAGAAGCGAGTGCTCGAACCGGGCGGCATTTGCTGCTTTGACGGCGCCAATATTTGACACAACCCGGGAGACAAGGGTGGCCGCACGAGCAATGAGTGTTCTCTCTTGGGTAAGGCGAGGTGATGCAAAAGCTTGGGAGAAACCTTGGATGACGATAAGAAAGGGTACCGCGGAGAGGATGACAAGAGTCAATAGCGGAGACCAGACGAATGCAAGTACCAGAGCCGTTAATGTTGTTGTTAAATACTGAATAAGTTGGCCAGTTGCAAGGGATGACGCGGCGCGTACATCGTCGGTTTCCCTGAAGGCTGACTTAGTACGACGGGATATGTTAGATACGAAGGAGCTTACCTAGCGAACTTGGCCATGAGGCCGCCAGCGCCAATGGGAGCACCCTCATCACCCATGTCCAGCACGTTGGTGTGATCATCGCTTCCCATCTGTCTATCGAACCACTCCATTTGTTTGTGAACGACTGCGTCATAAACTTGTCTTCTCAGCTCGACCACATTCCATTCGCCGGTCCATATCCACAAGCCACTTGTGACGCTGCTCATAACGAGCGCACCCACGCCGAGCGCAACAAGCTGTAGTGCCGCTGAACCAACGCCACGGAGGAGGGCATCCTTTTCTGCTTGAGATGGACTCGAAGTGAGAGGGAAAGCGGCGAAGGTGTCGAAAGATTGGCCGATGACATACGTCATGTAAGGGGCGATGCCACCCGCGGCGACGGACGATACGATGGCGGGCGTGAGCAGCACAAGCTTCCGCCTCGGGGTAAGGAACGAGAACAGGAGCTTGAACGTTGGCGCGGGCGGTGGAGGTGGAGGAATCTCGTAGACGGAGGTGGTTGGGGAAGCGAGGGGTTCTTCCAAATCATGTTTCTTAATATCGATAGAAGAGAGCGTCGATGTTCGCACAGACCGCTCCAGCGTTGGATTGGGTTTCGTTGATGGGTCGTGGTTGTTCATCGCGGTCGCTGACGACGACGAGCAACGTCTGGCGCTGCAGTGGATGTGGAGCGGAAGAAAGAGGTATTATACCGTTCCCTGCCTGCCCTGCTCATTTTTGTTGTCTTTGAATGGACGGACGCGTTATTGTCCTCCTTCATTGTCGCACCCACGTGTAAAGACAATAAGATAGCCGATTATGTAATCAATGCAGGAACGAAGCTCTTGCATAACAATGCGCAAACAACCGACCCCTTCCTCATTATGTCTCGAAAATGGACGCAGGAGCAATAGAAGGGTATTCCTTTGGGCTTGGTTGGAACGATCGATTTACCAGGATCAAACACTTTTCTGCGGGGCTATCACTAGTACCACGGATCCCGCCAACGAGCTGAATGGCAAGTAATCTGTGGCGCTCCAGTGACTGCAGCCAAACTCGTCTTGTCAACTGATCACGTCCGAGCAGGGGATGAATTTTTTCTTATCGGCCTCCGTGGCCGGACCGCCGTGCAGCACAATTGTGTGGGGACCCGGAATGGCATGCGCGTGCTGACCAAACCTAGCCAACGCGAGATAGACATTCAAGTTCCTGACTTCACGGCCTGTGAATGGCCACTCTAGGCCTTCTACCCGCCGGTGTGGGGTTATAGGTACCCGTGCGACAGCAGGATTGGGGTCGTGGCCTTGCATTTCCCCTGTCAGAAGAATCCACTCCCACGCCGACCCCAAGTAGCCGTCCGCAGTCGCCGATGTTTCATCCGCTTCGTTTTCAGGACTTTAGTAAGTGTGAGCCGACGGCCCGATTTTTTCCCCCTAGATCATGTTTTTTTTTTTTTTGGGGGGGGGGCAGTAAAAAAACTGTAAAGTGGTACGATATTCGGACCACAGACGAGCAATATCGTCTAAGGCGTATGGCATAAGGGTACCCATGCCTGCGACACGCAGAAGACATAGTAGGTCACCTATGACGAAAATCACCGCAGATAACGCTTGCATCATACCCTGCCACCGTACCTGCGCTGCACCTCTCCGTTACAATATCCTCATCGTCTAATGAACATCATCGAAATGCTGGGAAGCATGGAGATTTGCACACGGGCCCCTGTCTGGCTATGAGGGTCCACTTCTCGCACTGCAACGACGCCGCGACAAAGAGGGAACGGGAACCTTACTAGTGTCCCTGCCATACTCCTTATGGCTGAGCGGCCCTCTGGGGAGTCTTCCATTCCTTCAGCAACTCTCTCTCACACAGAAGACTTTACGCTCCAGTTATTATGTTATGCCGTCTCGTCCTCCCGTTGAAAGAGTCGCTTTCCCCCACAGCAGGTTCCCGTATCCATTGACCACCACTGCTTCGTCGTTTTGTAGAAGACACATCACAAGTGTTTTTTACCCTTTCACGTACGCCTCGTGCTCTTTTCGTTGATTGAGCACTCAAAATACAACAGCGCGAGTTGCTCAACATACTCGTACCCTTGGTCAGCAAGCCAAGGAGCCAACGCCGCCACTGGGCGATTACTTCTTGCATCGCCACACTTCGCGAAGCCTCCCTTCTGATTGGGTGATGACAGTAGATAAGTCCTTGGTGTGTTACCATTATGCATGCGCAGATCTGCCCTACCGCTTCCAAACTCCGGATCACAGAAGCGGGAGGGTCCCTCTATAAGTTCTCATGACTCGCGTGCTAGCTTGCGTCGAGAAAGACACCGTACGGGACCAGAAGTGCTGCTTACAAGGTGTCGACACCAGATTTGGTGTGTTGACAGGTTTGGCCATAACTCGATTCGGAGAAGGCTGTATTTGCGATCACGGATGGGTACTGCAATATGTTCATACTTATTATCATTATTGGGTAGCAGGCCTCATCGCTCATGCCCATCGACCCAAAGTACCCACTTTAGAATAGCTAAGGATTGTTTGCAGTATCATCCAGGGAACAGCATATTTCCGCTACCTGCCATGCAAAGTAGACAACAGATCAGAAGACATGGTGATTCCCTATGGACATGCATTACTTCAGCAGACTCTGTATGATGTTACCGCTTGACGACTCTTTCACAAACCATTAATGGAGCGCTATGATTGGATGAGTTGGAAAGGCAAAAAAGGGTCCTTCGGCAAGGAAAATAACGAGAGTCAGTCTGAGACCAGTTTCTACCACCATACCTGCAGATGCTGTTTGCTTGTTTGTGCGGGTTCCAGAAAGTACGGTGCTGTGGCGTATGTCGGAGGCAGAGTCCGCAGGGAGCTACTAGACTCAAATTGAACTTTTGGGTCCGACGATTGATACGCCAACGGCGTGATATGACCTTAAAAGCAATGTCAACCTCCCTCCAATTCACTTACACTGCATAACCATGCTTTACCGTGGGACCAAGCTAAACTCCCTCCAGCCGCACCCATGGCATGTAGTGGATTGTGCATATCACCTCCCCTACACTGGTCGATGACTCGTTTTTGGAAGGTTGGAGGTTGAAACGCCTACACTCCAAGGAATGCTTACGGCGCGTCGCGCAGCCGCGGCAGGTGTGAGAACCATGTGTCACTGAGCCAGCGCCTTCTATATTATTGGAATGCTAGAAACTCTACTGGGAGACCTGGAATGAATGGCATCACTTGATGGATTTCATCAGTGAGCTAGGCGGTGGTAGCAACAGCTTTTATACCTAGCTACCGTTCGCTACCAAATTGTATGTACCATACCATGACGTGAGTCCGGCGATACGGAAAGCAAGCGTTACCAGTCTATAATTGGAATCAAAACCCCCTTTCATCTCACGGCGCCACCGTGCTCGTATGCATCTGCGGTTCTCAATCCATTTTTGGGCTTTGTGTGTCACTCTGGCTCGCAAAGCTCGAATCTCACTATCACCCTCGACCCCTTGCCTTGAGATAAATTAGGCAGAACATGGTTCAGATAACATGCGTGACAAATCTAACTCCCAGATGGAGCTATGTGACTGGTAGTAAGTAGTAGCTCGGCAACAAATGGTAGTGTTGGTTTCGTCGGCTGTTGTTTTACTGATGTGTTCTGCAGATCATGATGCGGATTAAATGTCAACCCCATAAGGGGTTAGGTCGGAAGGGTAGCCAGCCGAGACCCTTGGTGTCCGATACAGTCACCCAGCCAGATGGCGGCCCGTTGTCAACTATGATGTTACCCAGCGGGTTTTGCGGATGTATATGCCGGAGCTGTCAGGGCTTTATCGTCGCTCGCTTAAACAGCCTTCCTCTTAAATTCCTAGGTCTTCGTTTTTTCCATGATGCCAGTGTTGTTTTCATAGCGTGTCGGGGCCATGCGTCTTCATAGGTAAACGTCCACGACATCATCCTCGCGTGTAATGCTGACCCGTGTTCGTCATGCCCACAGTCGCTCATCCAACTGCGAGCCCGCAAACCCGTCCAGTAACCTAACAGACCGTCTGAACAAGCTTCTCAACTCTTCTGGTCCAGACTATACCCTCAGTCTTTGTCCTAGTCAACAATACGTCCTCACTGCGCCCCTTCTCTTCGCCGCGCCAAATCAAGAAATCAGCACCGCTGGCTATCCTACCGATTCTACCAGAGCAACGTTGGTCGTCGCTGGCCCTATCGTAAATGGGACAGGTCATACCACGGCCGTGGATGGAACATGTAGCAACTGCCATGGTATCAAGCTACGAAACGTGCAGGTGACTGACTTGTGTTCTCACGCGTTTCGCATCCCTTGACACGCTTCGCAGGTCAATGGCACACGTCTTGGTGCACCACCGACAATCGGGGGTGCAAACATCGAAATGGGTGGTCCGAACGCTAATCAGCTCATCGAGTTTGTTCACTCCTACGATCCACGTGGTTGGTCTTGTCTCCATCTGAACCAGGGAAACAGCAATTGTACTGGCGCCACCGTGCAGAACAACGACATCGGACCGGCTGGTTCCGATGCCTTTCAACAATGGGCAGACGGTATCAGTGTTGCGTGCCGCAACAGCGTGATAAGCAACAACTTGGTCAACAACCCCACAGACGGTGGTATTGTCCTCTTCGGAGCTCCAGGTACTCGTGTCGAGAACAATACGATATGGGTGGAGACGGTGTGTTCTTTATATATCCCACTCCATTCGAGGACTTAAGACGGTCACACCGCAGCACACCCTACTGGGCGGTATTAATATGGTCGATGTTTCGCCATTTGGGGGAGACTACATAGGTGTCGTTGTAACCAACAACACCGTTGTCGGTGGCTTCGCTTCTCAAGCTCCGCAAGGATCAGCGACGAAAGGAACCAACGACTACAATGCCATTATCAAGTATGTCTGTTCCCTTGCCTTGTACTGTCTCATCTAAATCGACCTAGAATCGGTATCGCGATCGGGCCTCGCACCTGGTTCGGCAACGAAGACGGGAACAATGTCAGCACGGGTGGAATAGTACAGGACAACCAGCTGACCGGTGCATTCGCCTATGGCATCGCCATGAGCTCAGCCACCAATTTCACAGTCGAGAACAACACTCTCCTTGGCAACACCTCATTCATTGGCGAGCGTGGTCCGAATTGCAGCTCCAAGGACACCACCCCAACCCCCGCCGCTTTCGTGATCGACTTGAACACAACGCACCAGTCCACGACTCAATTTGAATTTGCGTCCGTCTCGGACGGTAACAGCCTCACCTGCATCGAACCCCCCAATGGCGGCGCCTACTGGCCATTTGCGGGCACACCCGTCAGCCCTCCCGAGGCGTCTCCAAGTGCTACGACGAGTTCACATGGCCCATCGACGGGCACGACGGTTGGTATCGTCTTTGCCGCCATCGGAGCTGTGTTATTGGTGGCCGGCGCAACGTGGTATGTGAGGCGATGGGCTGTGAAGCGGTCACCACCACCCGCTAGGTCGTTCCCCAGAGAGCCACGACAATCTCATGTGGGTTATATGCGGGAGTGGAGCTAGAACGATCTCGAACGATCTTTGTTTGCTTGATTACACGTTCGCGTTTGCACGCTGATACGGATGTACGTGTTACGGACCTACTTACATCTAGTGTTGTTTTGATACCATCCTTCAAGTTGTTTCAACTGGTAGTTATGGTTATGTTCGCATTTCAGGGTTGGATCTAGAATACATGCATTGTTAGGGGACCCACGAAACAATAGTGAGGATGAGCTTCTGTAAATTTTATCTATTTTCATTTATCATCTAATTTCACGAATAAGTTCAGTAGTCCATCGTACAGTAACTCGCCGAGAGGCTTCGAGCTTCTACCATGTGGCACCCGAAGAGAACACCAAACAATCATGTTCCAACGGATGTACGTACGTAGACTGAGGAAGGCGAAGCTGCTGCCCAGCGCCCGCCAAGCCGCACAGATGGCAGTGCGAATGGTGTTGACACGCCCATGTCACCCTATCATAGGGTCACCCCAAGCCTGCCACCCTGTGGCGCGTCCAGGTAACGCCAGCACACCCAGCCATGATAAGTACATATGATACGCATGATCAGGATCGGCCATCAAATTGTCGAAATGCCTCCGCATCGCAACGGGCGACAAGTTGCGCGTGCGTCTCACGGATTTGAAGGACCGCGCGATTTCGGTTTTGAAGTGGCGTGATGGATTGCGGGTCATCACGGACAATGCGGGAAAGGTGTTGGTCCCCGTTTTCGATGGGTTGGTTGGGGAGGGTTGATGGCTTGGCAGGTACACCATTCCATCAAGAACCACACTTAACATTCACATTCCTTATGCGCGCCCAGAGCGGATGGCGGGCGACTACGGCAGGTGCTATCTTCGTGTCAGATTTGTCCGCGATGGTGAACTAGCTCACTGAGTGACAGCCTTCTAGCTGGCCGGTGGTTCCTGAAGGCCTGAAACTCGGTATATCCTGGTCCGCTGCCTGGATGTTTCACAATAGATAAACCGGTTGCTCCCGACTCAGCTTGTACGTACTAAGCGCTATTTCGTTAGGATCTTTTCCACTTCATCCGCAGCCCGAAGGGACACGAAGTAGGATCGGGCGAGTGCATGCCAGCGAGCTAGGGATGATGGAAGCAGCACAGCCATACAGCCAAAGGTATGGAGTCTCCTTTCTTGTGCACTTTTTACCGGGTATCCAATGGCGATAAGGGTACGTGGTGCCAAGATCATCGAGTCGCGAGCGTGATTGTGTTCTGTCAGCACACCCAAGGCTACTGGGAGTGCCCGTCTGGGTCGGCCGTTCGAGGATCAATCGATTGGCATTCGTTGGCAAATGGGGTTGATTGCAGGGTGCCTTCGCAGGCTCGCTTCATGGAGACGCGTTCCCATCTCGATGCCTTGGTTCCTGTAACCTGGTAGATGATCTGGTGTGCTCGAAGATACGTCAAGTTTCGGCGATATGCCCGCGTGGTAGGAAGGTAAAACGTGGCAAAGCACAAATTGTCCCACTACGGAGCGGCTGGCTGCTGGCAGGGGAAGGGAATATTGGACGACGAGTGATGTGCTCGAGGTGACTACATCTGGATGGTTCGTGTTCTCGGAGGACACGACGTTAGTCCAAGTCATCTAACAACCTGCGAGCGGGGATTGTGAACCATTGCGAGTAGTTGAACTAGAACTTTGGTTGTGTGCGGGTGTTTCCCTCCCAAATTGACACACATCCGACTCGCGCCCGACGACGGCGAGGTCTGCAATGCATCATTCCCTTTGATTTCACCACTAACGCGCTTTCCAAAATAATTCGTGTACAACGTCTTTTACACAACATGGCAGCCGTCATGGTCGACTCCGGACGCATCCCCACGGTGACACCGACACCAATATCGTCGCAGATCTCGAGATTGGGTCCCTCGTCCCACAAGCTCGCAGGATACGAGTTCTACAGGACGGTACTCGGTAGTCCAAAGTATGTCGTCGCACCTATGGTCGACCAGAGCGAGCTGGTGCGTTGTGTATCGTGTCGCTTTTACTGTGTTTTGGGAGCTAACTGAATGTGGTCGTGGTGCTTGGTCGTAAAGTAGCCGTGGAGGATCTTGGCACGGCGGTATGGCGCACAGGTGAGCACGTTTTCGCGCCAGATTTGTCCGTTTGCAAACACCATTACAGCTCGTATATACCCCGATGATCAATGCCAAGGTAGATTTGCGCTTTTCTGACCGATGTTATCCACTGACAACATGCCGTGTTCGACGTGTTGTGCTCGGTGTTCTAGATGTTTTGTCTTAATAAAGGGAAGAAGGGCTATCGGGACAAATTCTTCAATCTCTCTCATGGCGAGGAAGGCGGACCCGATGACCGTCCTCTCATCGTTCAATTCTGCGCCAACGATCCCGAACAATTACTCGAGTCTGCACAAGCAGTTCAAGATCACTGCGATGCGATTGATCTGAACTTGGGGTGTCCACAGGAGATCGCACGATCTGGACACTATGGGTCATTTCTGATGGAAGACTGGGATCTAATCTACAAGCTAAGTAAGTCGGTCCTTCGTCTTTCTCCTGTCGTCGTATTGACCTTTTTTGCACCAAGTCAATACCCTCCATCGGGAACTCAGAGTACCCGTCACAGCCAAGTTCCGTGTGTTTCCCACCATCGAAAAGACGGTCGAATACGCACGCATGCTCGTGCGCGCGGGTGCCCAGATACTCACTTGTCATGGCCGCCTTCGCGAGCAGCGGGGTCAAAACACGGGATTAGCAGATTGGGCCAAGATACGTGCTGTCAAAGAGGCTGTTTCCGTGCCTGTTTTTGCGAACGGTAATATCCTCTATCACTCTGATATCGAGCGGTGTCTGGCGGAGACGGGTGCGGACGCAGTGATGTCGGCGGAAGGACAGTTGTATAACCCAGTGTTGTTCGCGCCAGCAAGCACACGTGATGGTGTCGATGCGGACGCGAGAGAGCACCTCGTACCCGGAACGAGGCATACTTTTGATACGGGACTGCATCTCCCGCATGCGGACCTGGCCCTCGAGTACTTGGAGATCGTACAAGGTCTCAAGACGCCGACGTCGCTAAGCGCGGTCAAAGGCCACCTGTTCAAGTTGCTACGGCCCGCGATCTCTCGGGAGACCGACCTGCGGGACGAGCTGAGCGGAATCCGGGGACCGCGGTCGGTGGAGCGGTATGTGGAGGTAGTACGGGAGATGAAG
>JBBPLN010001050.1:0-10429 GCA_038089815.1 Sutorius eximius
AAGGCTATGCTAAGCCGAGTTTCCGCCACTATCATTGGTATCAACCACTTCGTTTAACAGAGGCTACGCTCGTCCCTCCCCGGGCCAAGCATAACAATTTATGAACGTAGAGAGCCACCAGCTCTTACAACGAGTACTTGACGTCCCTGTTTTTGTTGGTCGTTTGGTCAATGTTCTTTGGTCAAAGGGGGTGTTCAAGGTGATGGAGGGGAAGTCGATGTTTCTGGCAAAGTGCCAATTGATGCAGGAGATTTCAGCACCACTATCAATCAGGGCACAGGTGTTGATGACTTTCATGGTGTGTGAGAGATCAAGTAGTTGAATGGGGATTTGCATAGCATTGACTACTGGTGATACAAGTACAGGAGTACATGTAGGAGATTGGGGAGAACCTTGTGTCGAACAAGGTCTTCCTTTCAAAAACCCTTTTTGGCCGAGGAGAACCTGACCATTCCTACAGTTGGCTCATTCTCATCGTCATCCTCTACCAGCTTCAGGTTGGGGATGGTCTCTTCTTTGACCTGTTGGACACAGGGAGTTTTCTTCTTTGGTGGTCCTTGGGATCCCAAGGGGAAGTTCGGGCAGGCGTTGCTAGTATGCCTGCTGGCATGACAATGGAAGCACAGGCTGTTTTTGATACAGCGCTGGCATTCTTTGGGGGTTAACTTGGCAATGCAGATGACATCCATGTCCATAGCATTCGGGTCTTGTTCTGGTTTTGAACGAGGCTGGGGGAGTGGGGTGTGGAAGGACTGGTGCCCTCAGAGTTTGTTGATTGCTGCAGATCTTTCACTGCTGTCAAGGAGTCAAGCAGCTTCTTTGTACCACTCAGTGATCTTAGAGGGGCACAGCTTCTGATCATTGATCTTCTGCATGAGGTAAGGGGGAATCTCTTGTTCATAGTACCTGATGAGGGCGTTGGTGTCGGTTACACCAGTGGTGACAATCTTGGATTTGAATTCGGTGGTATACACTGCAAGGGATGGATTCCAGCCATTGCAGCCTTTCTCCATGCGAGTGTTTGACAGCCAGTGGACTGCTGAGATCTCTGTGCCGGATGGCTTGAAATCTGCAAGGAATGCCTTGGTAAAGGTGTCAAAGGTCCTGGTGGTAACCAAGGTTCCAGAGATGGCTTGCTTCCTAAAGGTTGCAGCCCAGGATTCGGCTGATCCTTCAGTCATAAATGATAATGTGAAGGCAACTTTCTTAGAGTTGGAGTCATAGACTCCTGAGTTGACATAGAGGTAGAACCTGACCAAGTTGATCCATTGTTCAGCAGTGGTGCAGTCGCCGTTGTAGTTCTCAGGTTTTCCAAGACAAAGTTTAGTGGGTTTAGAAGCCATAGTGGAGGACAAAGAGGGTGCGGGTGGAGCTGGCAGAGGAGGTGGAGGTGGGGTAGCAGCAAGTGGAAAGGGTGTGAGAGTGGCTGGTGGAAAGCAAGCTACCAGGGTAGAAGAAGTAGCTGTGGGGGGTGGACGGATAGCTATTTGGTAAGGGTGGATAGAGGTGGTTCTGGTAGGAGTGGGAGAAGGTGGGGTAGGGGCTCGGGGTAGGGTAAGGCCAGAGGAGAGTTCATGGGCTAGGGCTTAGGCTTCCTGACGTTCCATTATGGTGAGAAGGGAGTCATTGGGGTCTTCAGGGGGAGTAGCCGGATCAGTTGGTTCCGGTTTGGAGTGGTCAGAGGGTTCTGGTTGGGAGTCACAAGGATGGCCCCAATGAGGGTCAAGGGGGGTACAAGGTGGTATGGTGGCAGCTTATGACAGTGGTAGCCATTAAAGAGAAGCTACTTCTTTTGTTACACTTGGCCTATGGCAAGATCAAGCATAGCCCTTGAAAAATTACTGGGATGGGATGCAGCTGAGGAGGCACAAGCACATGCTAGATTGCACCGATGAAAGACAAGGGTGTGGCAGGTAGATACTGACACAAGCCCAGGCAAAGACGAGGATCAAGAGCATGGCAGGCAGGTGCTGACATGGGTCCAGGGCAAAGGGTTATACTCCCATGCTGGAGCAAGAGTTCAGCAAGTGGTGGAGTATGCACCGGGGCAATACTCAGACACACTGCAGAGATGGGACAGTGGCAGGCTAAGCTGGTACAAGTCCAGAGCAGAGGTTAACTAGGGAAGCAAGAGCGAGGAGATGAAGTGAAGTGAGATTGTATTGCTATGCAATGATGGCAGTACAAGGGAGAAATAGCTTGAGGCTACTGTGGCTATGCACAAGGGTATATATACCCGAGCAGACAAATATGTACAAATAGCATGAAAGGAGAAGGCATACATGTACAGATGACATCACTGGGTGGAGTGTGCTTCTGAATCAAGTGGAGATAGGATTTAGGGTGTGGAGTGAGTAAGCATGAGACAAAAGGAAAGTGAGTCTGAGTGTGCACACATTGAGACGAAGGGCAGAAGGCAAAAGTGTGCACACAAGTGAGATGAAAGAATGAAATGAATTGTATCACTCACAGTCACTTTTGAGCCATCTCTTACTCATCCACCAGACAATGACAATTGGTCAATTCCAGCATTGCTCACCCACTTCATGCATTCTCACCACTGGCCAAGACAATGATGCTCAGAGGATTTTCAAGTTGTCTTCCTCCACCTGATAGTCTGGATTTTGTGTTCAGCTCTCTCACATCATTCTACATTAGAACAATCCTGTACATCCCAGGGACACTCCTGCTTCATGTTTCAATGGTCCTGGCTGTATACACCATGTTTATCATCCAGCTCATGAGTCCAAATCTTCCTGAAAGTGAAACTTCACCCTTGATAGGCTTGTCAGTAAGCCACACTGCACCATTTCCTTACTCTTTATTTGATTCTCTCCTGCAATAGGACCACCTTTATGACTTGAGTATCCATCATTCCATTTACAGGCTTATACAGAAAATCTTTATATAGATGCTTGCTGAATTCAAGCCACCTGGTTCCCATGTCATCTATGCTGACTTCAATTGAATTTTACTCACTGCTTTGAAACTGCCTGGAACAGCTCACACCTATGCAACATACATGGCTATGGTGGTGACATCCCACCAACCATCTCAACACATATATCTGAAACTGACCATTTCTACAACTTAGATTTCACCTGCATGCTCATCATGGCTGCCAGGAAACTTGCTTGGTAACTCCTGTAGCTGTAACTGTAGGCTCCAGACACTGATGACAATCAAAAATCAAAAACCATAGCTCTATTGAATTCCATTCCTTTTTCACCCAGTTATCCTGACCCAGGCCTCTTTATTGTTGATCCACAGAATCTCCCATTACCACATTCTCTGTCCCCTGAGGATTTCAATTTGTACCTTTTGCCAGAGGTTGTTGTGCCCAGAGATATCCACAATCATACCCCCACCCCACCCAATGACAACATGGCAGCATGATTACTATGTCATTGCCATTGTGGTTGTGCCATTTGCATCACCCTCACACTGCCCTCTCCCCTGTCCTCACCTTCATGTCACTCTTGTGTTTGTCCTCACTTGTGCTCACCCTACCCAATGACAACAGCATGGCCATGTGCCCTTGTCCTCACCTTCATGTTGCCCTTGCCCTCACCCTTGTCCTACTTGGCAGCAATGATGCAGCAATCACAATAGCATAATTGCCATGTCCTTGCTATCATGTCCACACCATCACATCATTCTTGCCCATCCCACTGCCCACATGTGCCCTCACCCTACCTGATAGCAACAATGATGAGTTGACAACATGCCAATCACAATAGCATGATTGGTGCACTGCCCTTGCCCTTCTCACATGACACATTGTCCTGCAGGTTCCACCCCCCTTCTCATTCTACCAGACAACAGTGTTGGCAACTCTAATCCCAATAAGGAATCAAGCCACCAACTTCTGATACTGACTTAGAGACAAGTAGTGGATAGAGGAATCCTGAAGAGAACTTGACTGAAGTTCTCCGGGGCTTGCATTCAGATACTTATACTACTCTACAGTGTTTGTACATGTTTGTATAGTTTAGGGGAGACGTGGGATATTATGACGTAGTTGTGGAGCGTGTTACTAAGGTATGTGTGGAGATTAAATAAGGAACGTTCTAGAAGGGTCTAGACGACAGAGATTAAATACATGAGGACGTCACATGTACTACCATGACATCATAGGCTTAGTCATCCGGACCATTGTCTGGGGCCTTAGGGTTAGGGTTTAGATAGGTTCATTAGGAGTCGTTCGTAACATTACCCCCCGTCTATGGTTCGACTTCCAGGCGAGACCATGGTGCGGGAACTTCCATGTAGTTTTCGTAAGGATTAAATAATGTCGTAAAGGCGGTTTGCGTCATGCGCAATCTCTGCGGGGCGTTAGGATGTGATAAGTAAAAGTCCCGAATTGCCTCTTTGGCTTGTGACAAACCCCCTTTGGGTTCCCATGTTCGGTCTTCTTCCGATTCCCCTTTCCAGTGTACGAGAAACTCTAGCCGTTTGCCCTTGAGTCGAGAGTCAACTATGTAGTCGACTTCGAAGAGTTCCTCCCCTTCTTGGGAGACTTCCACTGGTCCGGGTTTATAAATAGGTTGTCCTGGGAGACGCTCCTTGTACGGTTTAACCCGTGAGACATTTACCACAGGGTGGATCTTCATCGATTTGGGTAAATTTAATTTTATGGCATTCTCGCCAACCATTTCAATTACTTTATAGGGGCCCAGCCACCTTTCCGTGAGTTTACGCGACTGGCGCGTGTTGTATAAGTTAAGGTTTTCTGTGGCTAGCCACACCTTATCACCCTCATTGTAGCGGGGTGACTGTGAGCAGTGCTTGTCTGCTTGCGTTTTCATCTCCGTTTGCTTGTTTCGGAGGTTTAATTTAACTTGTTCAAGGGTTTCCCTGAACGTTGACATGAAGTCCATTGCCGCGGGGGCCTTCGCTTTTGTGGGAGCGATTCCCATGCGTGGTTCATAAGTTCATGTAATTTCAAACGGTGTTTTGGAAGTTGCCGAGTGAACATGAGAATTGTAGCTAAACTGGGTGAGGCTCAGCCATTCAGCCCATTCATCTTGCTTTTCTGCGGTGTACAATCAGAGGTATTGTCCTAATTCCCGATTTACCCATTCTGTTTGCCCGTCTGTTTGCGGGTGAAAGGCGGTGGACATCCGCAACTCTATCTTGAGCGCTTTGCTCAGATCTCGCATGACTTGTGCGGCGAATTGCGGACCTCGGTCCGATATTATGGATCGTGGAAGTCCATGTGTTTTCCATACGTGATCCCTATATAATTTAGCCGTTCCAAGCGATATAATGTCCTTGGTTGTGGGAATAAATACGGCTTCTTTGGAGAATCGATCTACAACCACCAATATGGTATCATACCTGTTTGAGGTGGGTAAGTCCATAATAAAATCTGCTGAAATATCTTCCCAGGGACCGTCAGGTATGGGGTTCGGCTGGAGCTTTCCGGCGGGAGGCCTGTTTGTCGGCTTCATGCGTGCGCATCTCTCACATCGGGAGCAGTAATCTCTAATCTGGGTTCTCATGCCTTCCCAGATATAGTATCGTGAGACCAGCTCGTGTGTCCTTTGCTCTCCCCCATGGCCAGTGACCGTGGAGTCATGGTAGAGAGCAATTGTCTCCATTCGGAGATCTCCTTTTGGAACGTAGATTTTCCCATCTACCTTGACGATTCCTTCTTCGTCTATTACGGCATTTGGTACTTCTATTTGTGATCCTTCATTTCAGATCTTTTCCAGGAGCTGTTCCTCGGCTCCGTGGATCGTAACATGTTTTTCGCTTGACCAAATGCGGTTAGCGGGGATGATGGTGACTCCCATATTGTCCTGATCGACTCCCACAGCGTGATCTTCTCTTCGTGAGAGTGCGTCGGCTTTTCCCATGGATGTGCCTGGCTTCTTTATTAATTGGTAATTGAAGCAGCTTAGGTATTGTGCCCATCGGGCCTGTCTTCGATTGAGATTTTGAGATGTCATAAAATATTGGAGGTTCGCGTGGTTGCTCCAGATCTCAAACTCGTATTTTGCGCCTTCTAAGTAGTGGCGCCATTGTTCAAGTGCCATTATGATCGCTAGCATTTCCTTGTCTGCGATCGGGTAGTTTCTTTGTTCTGGCAACATTGAATGCGAAGAGTAGGCGATGGGGTGCCATTTACCGTCTTTTTCCATGGATAGTACAGCTCCGGTTGCGTAGTCTGAGGCGTCTGCTTTGACCCTGAACTGGCAATCGTTATCGGGGTAGGCGAGTACCGGTGCTGTGGTAAATGCTCGCTTCAAATTTTCAAACGCTTCTGATTCTCTCTCCCCCCATTGCCAGGCCTGTTCCTTTTTGGTAAGGTCGTTCAAAGGCCGTGCAATGACAGAGAAGTCCTTAATGAAGCGTCGATAGAAATTTGCTAAGCCTAGGAAGCTTCGCACGCCCTTTACATTAGTGGGGGCTGGCCACTCTCGGACCGCTTTTACTTTCTCCTGGTCCATGGAGATTCCTTTATCAGATACAATCATCCCTAGGAAATCGACTTCTTTCACCCGGAATGAACATTTCTCGGGTTTTATGTAAAGATCGTTTTCTTTCAGTTGTCGAAGGACTTCATTTACGATCTTGTCGTGCTCTTCTTGGTTGTTGGATTTTGTAAAGACGAGAATATCGTCGATGTATATGATCACGACTCCTTCCATATCGGAGAAGATCTCGTTCATCATGGTTTGGAACGTGCTTGGCGAGTTGCATAAACCAAAGTACATCACTACGGGCTCGAATGCCCCTCGATGACATACAAAGGCTGCCTTCCATTCATCGCCTTCTTTTATTCACACGTTGTTGTATCCCCATCTGAGATCCATTTTTGTGAACATCTTTGCCCCCTTAAGTTTGTCTATTAGCTGACTAATCAGCGGGAGCGGGTAATTGTTTTTGATGGTGTGTTCGTTTATGTAACGATAGTCTTGCACCATCCGTTTCTTTCCGTCTTTCTTTGGTATGAAGAATACCGGTGACGTTTGAGGGGACTTAGACGGTCTTATGTACCCCTTACGTAATTGTTCGTCTATGAAGTCGGAAACTTCCTTTTCTTCTTCATGACTCATTGGATATAACTTAGCCTTTCTTGGTTTGTAGTCCGGCTTCGTTTCTATCGCGTGATCCCAAACTTTTCGTAAGGGCATCCGTTCGGACGCTTTCTTGGTAAAGACGTCCAGAAACCCGTGATACTCTCGTGGGACCATTTCTTCTACGGTCTTTTCCACGGTGTCCTTCTTTTCCGTTGATCGGATCTTTTTCAGCCTTTGGTATACGTAAGGCATGTCGTTTTCTTCGTGTTCCTCTAGGGTTCTTAGAAATACGGATCTTTCCCTTAAGAGGTAACATGTTCTTGGGCATCGTGTGAGCTCCACTTTCCCTGTTTCCCAATCTATTTCAGGGTTGTGCTTCTGAAGCCACGTGTATCCCAGGATCATAGGGTTTTTGCCGAGATTAGTGACTTCGGCTCTGATCTTTTCCCTATGTCCGTTGAAGTCTACGATTATCTCCGCGGTGTGTGAGATGCTACCGGCGGAGTTCTTTGTTCCGTCAACGTTAAAAACCGGAATTGGTCTTTCCAGTTTCGTTAGTGGGATTTTGTTTGCCTTAGCCCACGTGGCGTCGATGAAGATTCCGTTTGCTCCACTGTCTAGGAGCGCATCGGTCTCGTTCATTTCTCTTTTTGCCGTTGCCGGCGCAACCTTTACTTTTAGGTTGATTTCTTTCCTCTGTTTTATCGATCTGAGGCAGATCCTTTCCGGGGTTTCGTCTATCGTAATTTTTTCTTTTTCTTGTTTGACTGAATTAAGCCTGCATTCCCGTGCAGCAAGCTTCTTTTCAGAAGGCCCGGTCTCGGTAGAAGATGATATAAATACATCTGTACTACTATCTTGGGAGGCGAAGAATTCCTGTTCTTCCTCTCCTATGTCCGTATCAAGACAAGAGAATCTATTTACAAATGTCTTTTTGAGTCCTCGGTCACCCGGTTCGGCCTTGGACTCTATTCTTTTAAATCGAGGAAGTAGGCTCTCGCCTCTTCCCACGTCATTGCGGCCACGTTTTTCATTCGGGGGTCGGGCTTTTCTTTTCCCTTGCCCTTTGTATCCTCTGGCGTGTGACCTTCTTCGCCAGATCCCATTGCGCGGACAGCGCTATAGCGCGAGCACCTTCTGCTATGCCCGCCCCCAAGGAATTTGCATTCGCCACATTCCTTTTTTGGTTTGCGGCAATCTTTTGCCATGTGGCCGTTACCACCACAGTTAAAGCACTTTCCTTTGCGGGTGCTTACCGCGTCAATGTCCATGGCGTCGGGGTCCCTTTCCCGTCGGCCGCCTTTGTTCTCCTTTAGGTCGAAGAACGAGTACCCCTTGGTTCTTGTTTCAAACGCTTCCAGAGCGTTTCCCATTGCCTTGATGGTCTGTTTGTAGCGTTCCAGGTTGACCGTTTCCCGGAGGCCGTTGACGAAGATGCGCTGCATGATGTCATCTCTTGTCGCCTTTTCGAGCAAGAAGATGCATGAGGCATCTGGGAGATTTGCTTTGTCTTTTTCCGTCTCCCAACGGACCACGAAGCCTTCTGTCCTTTCTTTAGGACCTTGTTTGATCTTTAGCAAGGTTGCCCTTGCTGCGTCCTGTTCATTTTGAGGTTGGAACCTTGTGGTGATCAGAACTTTCAACTGATCTGATGTCGGCCAGTTGTGGCGGCTGCCCGACATGTAGGACATTAATTTTTGGGCTGCCCAAGCCCCTGCTCCATGGGTGTCCTTTTCACCCGCTTTTGGGCCGATCCGTGAGAGGATGGCAATCGTTTCGTCCTTATCAGACGCGAAGGTGTCGCCGTGGTACTCGATGTACACGGTCATTTTTGTCCACCATTGGGTGAACGTCTTGTAGTCGCCGTCGTAATTTCCTGGGTCTTGGACGACGACGACCCTTTTTGACACTTTTGTGTCCGTTGTTCTCAGCCCTCTAATCATGGACTGGAGAGTGGTGATAAGGGCCTCGAGCCCTGCGATCCTTGCGTCGTAATCCACGTTCATTGCTGGATCCGACATTCTTGGCGGCGGTGATAGAGGTAGAGGAGGAAGTGGCGGTAAGGGGGATTGGGGTTCCTCGTAGTACTTGTCTTCGGTGTCTTCTGGGACGAGTGGGTTCGGCTCTCGGTACGACAGGTTGGGCTACGTGTTCCTGGTACCGGTTCTTCTTCTGTTGGGAGATTACAGCTAGCGCTTGGTAGTTGTGCTGCTGTCTTCTTGCGTTTGTCTCAGATAGGTAGGCCTTTACCCACGCTTCGTGATCTGAGTCTTCTTCTTCTTTGATTTGACCTGGAACGAAGTCGTTCGGGTCGTACTCGGGTACCTCGTATAGGTACGGGGTTTCTTCTCTTTTGATCAGGGAGGTGACGTATACTCCGAGATCTTCGTTGAACATAAAAGGTAATGTAAAATCGTGCGAGGATCTAGATCACTCCAGCACGTGTCGATCAGGTCAATGGCCTTTCCTGACTCGACGTTCGAAGATAAGGTATTTCCTATCTGTGTGGGCACAAGACCGCTCTTGCACACAGAATCGGAACTAAGGAAGTACGTAAAATTTAATGTGCCACACGAGGACACGCTCTGACGAGCAAAGAAGTAGAAGGATTTTGTGTGGCGCCGACTAAGGCAATTAAGAGCGCGCGAGCTCACCACTGGACCGCCCTAGATAGCTAAGTCCCTTCACCAGCGTATAGCCGGGGTGTACGTAAAAGGAAAAGTAAGGCGCAAGTGCGCGAGAAAGATAAGGGTTTGTCTCCTTAAGCCTGGAGTCCGGCTGTATCCCTTTAACGCTAGGGGCCGCGTGTGACGATGACAAGAGTAAAGCGGAAGTGTAAACGGTGAGGTGATGCTGTAGTCAAGTTCTTCTGTTGGCAACTCTAATCCCAATAAGGAATCAAGCCACCGACTTCCGATACTGACTTAGAGACAAGTAGGATGAGAGGAATCCCGAAGAGAACTTGACTGAAGTTCTCCGGGGCTTGATTCAAGTATATATACTACTCTACAGTGTTTGTACTTGTGTACATACTTTAGGGGAGATGTGAGATATTATGACGTAGTTGTGGAGCGTGTTACTAAGGTAAGAGCGGAGATTAAATAAGGAACGTTCTAGATGGGTCTAGACGACGGAGATTAAATACATGAGGATGTCACGTGTACTACCATGACATCATAGGCTTAGTCATCCGGACTGTTGTCCGGGGCCTTAGGGTTAGGGTTTAGATAGGTTCGTGAAGAGTCGTTCGTAACATTACCCCCCGTCTAAGGTTCGACTTCCAGGCGAGACCACGGTGCGGGTACTTCCGTAAGGTTTTCGTAAGGGTTAAATAAAGACGTGAATTCGGTTTGCGTCATGCGCAATCTCCAAGGGGCGTTAGGGTGTGATAAATAAAAGTC
>JBBPLN010001051.1:0-10424 GCA_038089815.1 Sutorius eximius
TCTCCTCCTTGATTTAGCCCTAACATGCCCTCGGCTTGTTTCAAGGGCGAGAGCAGCAAGTGCACATAATGTAGCTTCTTGGCTGATGCAGATGTGGCAACCAGCCTCTGCATCGATGTAACGGCCAAAAGGGGTAAAAAAACATCCAGGCAATCAAACTAGACAAAAATGTGTGTATATGCATCATGTATGCAAATGAATACAATGGACCTCAAAGAGAAATTTACAGGGTACACGAAACAAACATATTCATAGTTATCAAATCAGTCAACCTCTGTCAAAATTACCTCTTCACCATCGCTAGACCACTCTGAACTGTCCTGTCCATCAAGTGCCAGTGATCCTACTTCTGAAGTGGACCAGCCCCCAACCCACAACCTAAGAACCTCCCTCATGTCATCCTCTTGCCTGCGAGATACATTTAGTGTAATTTGCAAGGTTGTATACATGTCCTGGTGGTCCTGATTATTCTGTTTGACAATGGCACAAATTGATTCATGGTTGGCTTTGTCTCCAATTCCTTGCTCTCCAACCACATAATTGAGGATGTCAGGGTTTTCCAGATTAGGAACAAGACCCCTGCTGTGTTGTTCGTGCAATTCTGTCAAAAAGGCTGTGCGTCACTCAGAGGATTTGATTTCTGCTGTAGTGAGGGCGGCTTGTTGAGCAATACATGCATTGTTGGCCTGCTTTATGTCAAGGGCACTCAGCAATACACTGTCAGGCATAGCAGACAGGACATCAATAAAGGCATCCTTATTCTGTTCTGGTATATGAGGCACTAGGTCAGTGGAGCCTGTGGTTTGCCGTACGTACCTCTTGCACTTCATCAAGAATCAGATCTGTGGGAGACACAAATCCAAGGGACCACACAGTATACTGCAATGCAGTGGGAGTGGGCTTGATTTTCAGCACATAAGGTTGAAAACGTTGCTTGGGAGAGAAGCTGGTTTTGAGCTGTGTGGTATGGGTTCCTTGTATGTGAGGGAGATTGTATGACGAAGAAATCAAGTGTTGTGGATGATCAACAAGTGTGTCTGAGTTTGACGACATTCTTGTGATATGTGGCTGTTTGATGGGGGAGTTGCTGCCAGAGAACTTGGAGCTGGGTGAGTGTGGTTCAATGAGTATATTGTCCACCTTCAGACTGGGTAATGATGATGAATTCCCTGAGCTGACAGAGGTAGGAGAAGGAGAGAGTTGGGGTACAGTGACAGGGTGATCCTGGATCATGTTCTCTGGGAGATATAGTACCAAACCTTGACCTTGAGGGCTGCTTGTCAGACTGTGTGTCTGACTTTCAAAGACAGGGCATGGGATTCTCCTACCTCAACTGGTGTAGCAAGCCATCCTGGTGGGTAGAAGCTTCATGTGGAACCCCATTTCCATTCTTCATGACAGAACTGCAGAAATACCTGAGTCTCTGAATCTACTTTGGGTATGTACTGTGTGGGCACATCTTATGTACATAGATGGTGACTCTCAGGTTCACTGGCATGCCAGTGCGTGACTGAATCTACTTTGGGTATGTACTGTGTGGGCACATCTTATGTACATAGATGGTGACTCTCAGGTTCACTGGCATGCCAGTGTGCGACACCGACTCTCATGGGTACATCAACTCTGACCAAACTGTTGGTCCTTTTCGATCAACATGAGTGTTGGTGAGTGTCAATATAGCCATCACATCAACATTTGGCCAGGATGATCATATTGGACACTCAGCACCACCCAAGTCACCACCCAAGTTGAGAGCAGCCAAGTTGAGGGCCAGACCTGTCATGATGCTAACTAAATAGGGAACCCTTTTATTCATATGTGAACTATGAACTTGTGGTGGCCAAGGCATATAAGGTGATTTCTTCAGCTTTGGCAATCATTTCTCTTATCATTGGATTTCTCTTTCAGTTAGACTCCACTTCGTTCCACTCGCAGCTCATTCTTCTGCACAACTTGGAATTTTTCCCAGACCTACTATGCCTAAAACGTCAGATATTGCTACTCAACTTCAAGATGCTGAAACCACTTGATTGCTGAGCACTCATGCCCACTGTCCAATGGCAAAGGCCCAAGCTATGACAAGTGAATTTCGTACTTATTTATCATGACCGCTGTAAATGACTGTTTTTAGAGGATCTGCTGCAGGGAAAACAGACAACTGCAGCAAAGGACAAATAGTGGGAGGAGCGATCCTGCAAACATGTCCAAGTATCCCAGGCTGCAGGACATGACCCACTCAAGGCCAAACGGACTTAGAGGCATGGAGCCAGTGATGTTCAAGTCCCCATGTTGATTGACAAGGCGGTAAGTTCTTGCCACCTTCACTGACATAAATTAATTTGTTTTTCCCTTAGTTTTCAACCTGCCCTGCTGGAGGACATCTTGCTATGACCACTCATGCCTCTATTGTGGAGACTCTTGTCCAATGTAGGGGAACAATCCCTGTGGTTCCAGGCAGTGCCTCCATCGCACTGGTATGTACATCTATTCTTTGTCACATTGGGCTAGCGTGCGCTGAGCTTACAAAGACAAAGATGCTTGTACCACGTAAGGAAACCATTCCTCTGGCTTGCAACAGTTCTAATGCAGTGGTGAGTACATCAATTTGATCATATTGTTGATCTAACACAAATTTGTGTATTACAGCGTCACTCAGGGCATGTTCTGGCACCTGCAAAATTCATCACAGATGATATTATGTCCATCTGGTCTGCTGCAGCTCAATCGACGAGTGCACGTTTTCTGAAGCACCTGCTTGACCATGAACCCACATTGTTACAGAGCCATCGTCCACTTTTTATTTTTCACACCAGAGATCTCCGAGCCTGATCTGATCTCATATCAGATCTCATCTCCGATTCCGAATTTAATCTATCGTGGCAGATCTCATCACTCCGTTTCTTCCATTCTGCCACACCACATTACCTACACACTGCCTTAATTACCGCGTCACTTCCATTCTCCAGCAGCTGTACCTTCCCTATTTACTTACCAACATTCCTGCACTTGCCCTAACGTAGCATGTGCCTCCATGTATATAAAGTAGTGCACTGAGGACCTTACGTCCCTCAGTTTGATATACTCGAGTTCTCTCTCCTATACTCCTTGACAACGGTCAACTGAGTTGCTCATCATCAAGCTCAACACTCCGAGAGTCTGCACGTCTTCAACATGTGCAGCAGGCCGCAAGCTTGCAGCGAGTCTCGCCCTTGTCGCTCCTCACCATCACTCTCCACATTCTTGCCTCTTCATGTTTAACATGCCCTCAGCTTGTTTCACACATCGCTCCACAAGAACACAGATACTGATCAGTTTGATATGGCCATCCATGAATGGTATGTATCCCTCACCATCGCAGTACACCAACTAAAAATATGGTACTTGAAGGGACGAAGCTAACCCTGAAGGGCATACTGGAAGACTTGAACCTCTGCCATGGAAATGCACCCGGCGTCCTATAATAGAAAGTGACAATGAAGAAGCTGTACCACAACCACAACCAGGAAAGGAGCTAAAGCAGATGAAGGGGGATACTAACTGCACTGAGAAATCGATGCCAATTCCCAGTCTTGTTCCTGTGGAGGACAAGTGGCACATCAAGCCCAAGGCAGGGGACTATGAGCTGTTGACTTGTCAGATTCTGACCACGGCAATCGAAATTTATCATGTCATTTTACTCACAAAGTCTCCTTATCCTACAGATGATCAGGCTTTGGACTGGGCGAGAGGAGCCTGGGATCTCGCATGCGAACACCACCATTCACCCAATGCTGTACCTGACCTGACTCTTATTAAACTTGTGAGTAAGCCGATTAACATGTTGTAGGAGCCAGTGGCTCTCTACGTTCATAAACCCTCCTTTAGCAGTATCCTAGATGCCTCAAGGGTCTGGTGTCCAGTCCTTTCCATCCGATGCGGTCCGGTTTGCATCCAATTTGAGTCCGGTTCGATTTCTGACTGGAAATTCACTTATCCGACTTATCTGACCGGAAATCTATGTAATCCAGTCTGGATTATGCTGGTTTCAGTCTGGAATACCTGTATTTTGGTTCAGACTTATTGTTTCTTGCTTATTCATTCATGATTATGCTTATCTTTTACTTTCAGAACGTGTTTCGATGTGTTTAGACATGTACCACATGTACCTGTCATTTCCTTGGTTACAGTCTTGGGTATGCCCAGACTATAAATTTTGTACCGATATTCCTAGAATATCATCTTGTGCTTGTCTGCCCTGATCACCCATCGTCTCTAAGTCTCCCATCATCATCAGCATTGTTGTCCAGACCTCGTTCTATCCAGAATATCATATTCTTGTCTCCAGACCTTGTTCTAGTCCGGAATATTTGTTTTTGGATCATTCTCATTGTCCAAACCATCCGGACCACTCTCCAGTGCTGCAGTCAGTCTCAGCAAACCCTTCTGCACTAACAACCTTACCTACAGAACTCCTGGGATGAACCTATTCACCCTACCCCACCTTTTATTATTCTTACAATGTGACCAACATAATGATCTATTCTTAGATCATGGTGCAAGCTACCAACCTTCGGTTGCAATTCAAACAGAAAGCACGACCAATCATCACATCCACATATGGTTTCCAAATGGGAGGCAGTCACATGGTTGTAGAGAAGAACCGACAACTGTTCACCAAGCTGAAAGCACAGACCATGTTCATGTATTGTGTAAGTTATAATGTGTTGTCTCAATGCAAATGACTAACTATTGTTGTCCCTCAGGGATTTTGCCCTCAGCACCAGGGCATTTTCAGAAACAGCGCCGTCCAGCAAGTTATTAATGAAGTGTTATTCAAACACAAGTCAGACAAAGGTGTTAAATGGGCTAAATACTTTGAACCATTCCCCTTTGTAGCCTACACACTGGTGCTCACTGGGGTAAGTCTTTTTTGTGTCTACGCATCAATACTTCACACCAAAATTTTAGTTCAAGTGCGCTGTCAATGAGTGGGAAACTGGGTCATTCAGAAAGCTTACATTCAAAGAGGATCAGTACTCAGCATGCTTCAACATGCACCTGGAAAACATGTATTACTTCAAAGAGAAAACTCAAAGGGCAGGTATTCTGCCGGACATCATGTAGGAAGTATACAATCTCAGAAGGTAGGTACTACACACAGATGCTGTGTCAAGTTACTAATCGTTCTAGGATACATGCGGGAGTTCTCTCAGTTACGAAAATAGCGAAGGAACCATCTATCCCACTTGACATTATCCAAGGGGCTATTGAGGAGTTTGTATGGGCTGACGATGAAGCCGAAGTTGAGGTCAGCACCGAGGCTGACATCAAGTCTGGGGACGATCCGATCGCAGATGAGGACATGGATGAGGTGGACAGCCTGGATTCCACTATATCCACAGACATCGATGAAGAGGATATGTGATTGTGTCAAGAAACCTAAGATTTGGATCATGTAGCTATGTAATCACCTTGCAAAGTCTCTTGCATGGCATTTCCATGCAAAAAGTGTGCAATCGTAAATAAATAGTATCCATGGAGTTTGATCGCATGGTGGCTTGTGGGCAAGGAGCAAATGATGTACATACTGTTATGACCAAGGCCTAAGTGGCGCTTGGCAAGCCCTAATGATGGCCGAAGGCGACGGTCTGGACTTGATACCAGACAGTAGAGATCCGGACTTGATACCAGATGGTGAGAGACAAATATCCGGGCTTGATACCAGATGGTGAGAGACAAATATCCGGGCTTGATACCAGATGGTGAAGTGATGATCGTAATGTCTTCATGACAGAAGGTTGACCAGGATGAAGAGATGCATTGAAGCAAGGTACGAAGGTACAAGGAATGCCGTATGATATAAGGGAGATCGAGGTTAAGCGATCTACTAGAGAAGCGAAGGTATATATACAATAAGTGAAGGGCGCTGACTATAAGCGGTACGAATGGGGAACTATGCGAGAGTTGTCAAGGGTTAGGAACACGTGTGTGCGAAGTGCGATAAGCGCGAAGGAAGAGACACATGAAGGGTTCATCTGATAAGACATGAGCCACAAGGACAAAGAGATAAGAGATACGAAGATAACGGATGATGCGTCTAGCAGGGATCCGCAGGGCATAGGGTGTGAGTGAGGACACGTGGCCAGTAGTGTACCTGATGACGTCAGGTGGGAGCCCAGGGTAGAGGGCACGAGGAAGCCCGGGGTAGAGGGCACGGAGGCAGAGAGCCACTGTGACGAGGAAGACGGGTGACAAGGAAGCAGTGGTGACAAGGAAGGCGTGGTGCTTCTGTGAGATGGAAGCGAGGTGACGAGGAAGCCTAGGTGACGAGGTGACGAGGTAGCAGAAGGTATCGAGGAGCCATGGTGGCATAAAGGGCTGACGGAGGGCGACTATCACGCAGTCCTGTAATGAAACAAGAGAGGGGTCCAGAGGATGAGTTGGTGGTGAATACCGGTGAAGGTACGTAGGGTCGTCGAGGCGAGGGTCAAGGTGGTCACGTGATCAGAGGAGTCACGAGGAGTCACGAGGAGAGGCACATGATCGAGGAAAAAGACAGGGGCATACGCTGATCGTAACACATACTACATATTGGTAGGTATGTACATAGTAGGAGTGAGGTGTGGGCGAAACCCTGGAGGGCCTCCAGCCTGCAGCACTGTGGGGGCAAGCAAGCTGCTTACCCATGCAGAAGGAGCCTGCAACATGAGCAGCGGAGCTCACCCCCATAAAAGGAGAAGGCTCCAGGGTGGAGCTATAGCATATGGTTAAGTACCAGTGGATGCATGCCAAGTGTCAATGCAAGGTGCACGGACATGAGGATGTTCGTATGGTATGGCTCAGTGCCACTGGACATGGAAGTGACATGTATGGCTTACATGAGTTATTTAGCAGCATGGACAATGGGCATAGAAAAAAAAATAAAACTAAAAGGCGTGGACCTTGGAGAGGTTGGTGCATTGCATATCCTTGATGGGGCTCTTGTCGATAATACTTAACCTCAACTCACCACATCAGCATAGTAATGGTGGGATAAGCTGACCAGCTGTGCAAAAGTCTTGAGGACACTGTCAAGTTCAAACAAGGTCAGCACTTAGCAGCACCATAGTGGCATAACCTATTACTTGATGGTGTAATCTTCCCACTTTGCGTGGCCTGGGTGTGGCAACCTGCCCTCTCCCCGAAAACCCAGTCCAGGTCCAGCTCCCTCAGACTTTTCCAGTGCTGCCACCTGGCCTCTTTCAACCCAAACACGAGTTGTTCATACTAGAAAGTCCCCAATTAGTCAGTGTCATGACGGTTCAACCCTGAGTTACCCCTGACAAGCCCTGACATGCCAGCAACAATGACAGGCATACAATAAGGTCAATAGCTTATTGTAGACACTTGATTCCAGCCCAATGCCTCCCCTGACTAGCCGGAAACAGCACCACTCTTGTGGCTACTGTAGCAAGCTGTTTCTGACAGCAGGAAGCGTCCACAGGCACGTAGCACATTCCCACACATGTCGCCCTTGATGGGAGGCGCAGGTCTTGTATGTTGGTTCACTTACTGCCCAAGATGGACTAGAGAGGAATATGGATGGAGAGGTTGAGTTTGGCTGCTTGCTGAATCAAGATTAAGTCCCCATGCACATGGACCTGGGTGTTGAAGTGACAATGGAAATGCTGAGGGATGACAATGAGGCAGAAGCCAACTCCAGCTCATGCAAACGGTTTATTGAAGAGTTTACTTCTGATCATATTGGGGATGTTTTCAGCACCGCAGAAACCACCTTTGAACAAATAAAGGCATTTCAGGAAATGTTGGGAGATGGCACCTATGCACCGTTTGCTGATCAGGATGAGTGGCAGCTCACAGAATGGTTGTTACAAAATGTCAATCACCGGGCAACTGAAGACTTTCTCAAACTACCTATAGTTCGTATACAAGCTTATAATTTTAACTCAAGAAAAGGCTGATGTACCTGTCAGATAAAAGGCTGGGCCCAGCCAAGTTACCAAAGCAAGTACACATTGATGAAACAAGTAGACAAGATTCCAACTGGACCTGAGTGGACTTGTAAGCATGTGCACATTCGTGGCGATCTTGAGCATGGTGGCGATTTCCTGGCTAATGAAGATGAGGATTCACCTACTACAGAGGAACTTGAGCTGTGGTTGCGGGACCCCATTGCTTGCATCAGAGAGCTCATTGGAAACCCTGTATTCAATGGAGATATAGCATATGCACCAGAAAAGGTCTATGCTGATGATCAAGGACAGACTCGACACTATGACGAGATGTGGACAGGTGAGTGGTGGTGGAAAATGCAAGTGAGTTATTCAAGATCATTGAGACGCATTCACATGTGATACATGTGTTAGGAGTGAATGCCAGCTGGCGCAACCATTGTGCCTGTCATCCTGGCATCTGACAAAACAGAATTATCTCATTTCAAAGGCAACAAAACAGCCTGGCTGGTTTATCTTACAGTGGGAAATGTCTCAAAGGAAGTTTGTCGTGAGCATTTGCACCACGCATCTGTCCTACTGGGATACTTGCCTGTGTCCAAGATGGTGTCATTTCAAGACAATTCAATTGCCAGGTACTGGTTGTTCCATTACTGCATGAAAGAGCTGTTGCAGCCCCTGGTGGATGCAGGAAAGAATGGGGTGGAGATGGTGTGTGCAGATGGGGGAATTTGGCGGGTCTTCCCAATCCTGGCTGCTTTTATTGGAGACCATCCAGAGCAATGCCTGGTAGCCTGTTGTGCTGAGAACCATTGTTCCAAGTGCCTTGTACAAGCTGACCAATGAGGCACAAATGCTCAATTCCCGGCTTGCAGTCAAACAGATACAAAGCACACACTCCATGCTCAGGCTACCAACCAATACCCACCGGAGTTCATTGCTGAGGGCCTGCGCCCCATTTTCACCCCCTTCTGGGCAGATCTTCCCCACACTGATATTTTTGCTTGCATCTGTTCTGACTTGTTACACCAGTTACATCAAGGCATCTTCAAGGACCACCTCAAAAGATGGTGTGCTGCTATAGCTGGCCAGAAGAATTTTGATGCTCAATTTCAGGCGATGCCCTTTTTTCCAGGCCTTTGATACTTCAAGGATGGAATTTCCAAGGTCAAGCAATGGACAGGGGGTGACCACAAGCAGCTTGAACGGGTCTTCGTTGGCGCGCTTGTTGGAACAACCCCAGAACAAGATGTCATCCATGTGGTGCACAGCCTATTAGACTTCATATATTTGGCACAATATCAATTGCACACAGACAACATGCTCGATGCTATGCAACATGCTCTAAATGATTTTCATGCTGCTAAGGACATTTTCATCGAGCTCGAATGCCACAACCATTTCAACTTCCCTAAGCTGCATTCGCTTGTTCACTACATCAATACTATCAAGAGTCTTGGAAGTCATGATGGCCTCAACACGGAGAATGCCGAAAGGCTACACATCGACTTCGCCAAAAAAGCATATGCAGTGACCAACTGGAAAGACTACACTATGCAAATGATCAAGTGGCTGCAGCAACAAGAAGCAGCCATGTGGTTTAACCAGTTCCTTTGTTGGCACAATAGCACATCGACTGCTGATCTGTCTTCTGCAAATGACTCTGAGGATGACATCCCAGACCAACATGATCTCCTAGCACTCTTGATGAACCAGTGCTACTGTATCTCGCAGTGCTCTTTCTTTCCACCAAGAACCATTCAATTTCTCAAACAAAGCCATGGTGCCATCGGTTTCATCAGTCCATTACATGGTTTTCTTCGCTCTCTACCTCCAGGAAGGCAATATTTTGAACCAACTATCCACAATTGCTTCAATGTCCTCAGTAATGTAGTGCTCACCTTGGCACCAGAGGCACATATTTCAAACAGGGACATGGCAAGGATTCGAGCTCACCCTCAGTGCTCGAATGGAATTCACAAGCCCCCTACATTAGCTCGCTTCGACACGGTACTCTTTGTGGACAACGAGCAGTCACATCAAAAAGGGGGGCTGCATGGTGAGCCGCTATCACCAGTAACTCTGGGACTGTCCTGAACATGTATTGTGTAGGACTTTGTGTTGCTGAGGTTCGTGCCATTTTCAGGCTACCACCCCACCTTGGGGACTTCCCCCACCCATTAGCCTATATCTATTTATTCAAGCCACTACATACTTTTGATGACACAGCTGGCATGTTTCATATCAGTCAATTGACAAGGCAATGAATCTCTACTGCGGCAGTCATCCCAGTCATGCACATCCACCAACCATGCCATTTGATTCCAAGATTTTCCAGTGGATCTGTCAGCCCACAATGGACTAACGGCCATTCATTGAGAATCGCAAAGGCTTTCTATCTCAACAAATATATTGATTTTCATTCCTTTGAGCAACACTGAGTCCAGAGGCATGATTAATGCAGTGGATAGGAATATGCTGTGTGATGGTGAG
>JBBPLN010001052.1:0-10422 GCA_038089815.1 Sutorius eximius
CACGGGGGGTGGGGACTTACTCGGCGGTGAGGGCGTATGTCCCCAAGAGTATTCGTTTTTGGACTTCCCGACCAAACCCTGCGGAGCGCGAGTGTGCATATACCGCACTCGGTTTCGAACGGGACCCAGGGGACGGCGTGACGCGCAGACCTGTTGGCTGTGAGAGAGGGGGGGCGTCATAGAGAGGAACACAGACCGTACTGGATCCCGTCGAAGCGGGCGAGGTTGCTGGACGCCTCTGCGCTCGCGATGACGTAGTATGCGCTCAGAGCATAACGCGTCGCGGGTAGAGAAACGGGCCGGATGGACGCCCCCGCATCCTTGAGCTGAGCGAGGACGGTGCGCAGGACGGTGGTGATGCCCGGGTCTAGCTCGACGGGAAAATACTCCTGGGTTGTAGGATGGAATCAACGGACGATGGGGTATATGCACGCGTACCTGGGGTATCCCGATCCGGAGGCCGTCGAGGGTGCCGGGGGACGCTTGCAGGGCGCACGAGTCGACGATCGAGCGTGCCTTGTTTCTGAGTTTGCGTGGTGCAGCGGTCGGGTCGCGTGCATCGTGGACGGAAATGACGTCTAGGAACGATCAGTGAGCGTTGGCAAGTCGTGCCGCAACGCATACACGCACCGAACACCTGTTTGACTGCGTCGACAGACTGGCCGAGCACGCCGACGCAGTCGAGGCTATCTGCGAACGATACGACGCCCCACCTAGGTTCCTTGTCCCGTCACGAGGAGCAGCATGCGAAGGGACACTCTACCGACCTGCTGATGAGCCCATACGAGGGCTTGAGCCCCACCACACCACAGTACGAGGCGGGCAGCCGCACGGACCCGCCCGGGTCGGTGCCCAAGGCGCTGGAACGGCAGGTCAAGTCAGCGCGCCGATTCGCGAGATGAAGGGAGAAGACGCACGCAGTACACATTCCCGCCGCGACGCTCGCCGCGCTTCCGCCTGAACTCCCACCCGCGCACCTCCTCTCGCACTTCGTCGGGGCACTGGGACCACCGCGTGTATGGACTGGTCGGAAGGGGTTGACCACGGGACCGTGGATGGTGTTGGTGTTGAGAGATCTGTGGATGTGTGCTTAGCCTCCCGCAGAGCCTGTGCGACGAGCTCACCCCATGCCGAACTCGTCGCAGTTAGCTTTTCCGATGATGTGGGCGCCCGCGTCGCGGAGGAGCTGCACGGCTGTCGCGTCGAACGGGGGTGTATACTCTGCATCACCCGTGTCGTTGGACACACAAACGGTGAGGACGAGAACGACGCACCAGCGAGCATGGCGGACGCGCACGTCGTCGGGAGGGAAGTGGTACAGATGTTATCCTTTATCGCGAGCGTCATTCCATGGAGTCTGCCGTTATGGGGAGCATCGTGAGGCGTTTTGGATATGTGGACGAGCGCGTTGGTGGTGCTGTTCAAGTGCTCGACGTCGTGAGTCATGTGGACGGCGCGTCGTTGCGAGATGGCCATTTTGGCTTTTCTGGATGTCGCCCGGCGCGTTGGAAGGCCGAGTGTGCATTTTCGACAACATGATGATGGACGCATGACGATCAGAAGCCAATTTAGCGGGTAGACCACGACTATCATTTACATTCCAAACATTCCCCGACCCAACCCGATCTGCATGATCCCCAAATACTCCAGTCCCCAAAATATACCATATGCAATCAAAAGCAAACTGTCTACAGACAATGAGGAACAAAAATGGGGCAAAGTGCAAGTTGTGCAGAACCACCCCACAGGGATGGGCAGGACCTGTGTCAGAAAAAATTACTTAGGCCACATATAGCAAGAAAGTGAACCAGAGAAAACCTCAGTTTTGGGGCATTGACATCATGACAACCACTCTAGCCTTGCAACCACTTTTGTGGCACAATAAATGTGATCAATGTCACACAACATTGTGATTCCAAGCAAGACCATATAATAGATTATAACACCATCCAAATACCTTGACCAAACAATGTTGACCAGATGATTATTGGTACAGTTAGTGTGAAATGTACAATCTGGCAATGCTTTGGTGCCATGCTTGTTCACTGATCTGAGTCTGATAGTTATGGGCAATAGCATTTGTCCCTTGATAGTGGCAACACAATATTGTGGCTTCATCACAAGGTCTTATAGGCCCTTATGATGTGTTGCCATGATTTTGGGAATGCATAGGCAATGTATCTTGAATTTTGCTGCCATAGTGTTGCTGTGGCTTCAGCTCATAGGCAGCTTAAGCTGTAGCCAAGCACACAGTTAGCCAAATGAGCTGCCCCATGCATTATGGCTTGACTCAGCTTGGCTAACCATGGCTCTGCAGCTTAAGTTGGCTAACTGCATCCTGAAGCTGAGTGGTGGCCAAATTTGGTAAGTATTAGGTTCTCTAGTCTTTCCTTCCTTTACTCTAGCCCTCTCTTTCTCCCCCTTGCCCTTGCATTGCATTGTATTGCTTTCACATTGCCTCTGCCCTCACCCTATCATCTCACCACCCTCCCCTTGCCTCTCCCTCACCTCACTGTGCCTGATAACACCTATGGCATGACTGCCCATGTGCACCCTCTGGGGCATCAATCTCACCATTGCACCATCTTCATGCTGCCCTCATTTTGCCAGCATACTGCCTGCTCACCTCACTCTGTTGTCTTGCTGTGCCTGATGGTGATGATGACTTCATGATGGTTGCACTGTCATGATCATTGTGTCATCGTTGTGACCGCCTGCATACACAGTCCATTCCCTTTGCCATCACACCACCCACACCTTGTGTTACACTTGACCCAGGTAGGGGTGAGCATAGCCTCTAAAATGAAGTATGACAAGGGAGAGTGAAGGCTGAGCCTAACATGAGCAAGGAGTATGAGAGTGCAACATTATGAAGTATTACCCCAAGACTGGAGTATTCCTCTTTGACTGCTGCAAAGGTTGGTGAAGACTTGTGACCATTACATCATGGGACACAACAAGAAGAGGGGGAAGCTAGTCTTTAGATTGCAATGAGACAAGTAGGTAAGACAGAGGGGAAATAGCTTAGCTACAAGGGAAGCGAGGAGTGAAGCTAAATACTGTGTAACTAAGGTTCTGCAGTAGCTAAGAATGGTGGGATGAAATAGAAGTGAAATGAAGCATAGCCTGTAAAGGTGGTGTGATGGTTACAATCAAAGATGGAAGTGAAATGAGAACCGAGACTGTGGTAAGTGATGACTATGAGGCTGTATGAGAGAACAGCCTTAGGAGGCAGTGTTTGTGACTACAAGATAAGTCCCAGGAAAATCCCTGACAAGGCTATGGAAAGGCTAACTAGTGAAAGAGGGCAGTAAAAGTAAAGTGTATGAAAAAAAAAGTGTACCTGGTAGATCAACTTGTAACACCTTGCCTTGCCCTGCCCAATGGTGATGGCTAAAACAACCCAAGGAGCTAGATGTAGCTGTAGGTTGCCAACTCAAACCAATGACTCAAGAGAGTAGTAGGAGCTTATGGGGAAGACTCCAAGTGAACTAAACTGGAGTTCACTGGAGTGGGTCTTAGCTCTTTTGTACTACTCAGTAGTATGTACATGTGTATACTGGATCTACCAATACATATACTAATATAGACTAATGGACACACAGCCTGCTATCAGCTGTGCATCAGAATGGAAGCATAACATAGCCTTTAAGTGTTATAGGGGTACATTTTTCACCCTTTTCACACCATCACATGACCTCAGCATGTCGGTAAACTGCTCCCTCAGGATAGAGTCCCAGCTGACTCATTAGCCTCCAATGCCACTCACTCACCAGTCATTGCAAGTCATTGTGCTTTGGTTCAGTCTCTTATCTTATCTTATCTTGGATCTATGATCCGATCTCCTTTGTTTGTCCTGGTTGACATAATTATAGAGTTCATACTCTGACATCTAGAACATCATCATATGCTACGTGCACAGGCTAGGGCCAAGGGTCAAACCCTAAGGCTGGGGCCATGCACTTCCTCTTCATTTCTGCTCACAGCCTTGAGGCTGTAGCGCTTCTCTTCCATTATGCCTCATGTTCTATGCTTCCTTTAAATCTCCATTCCCACAGCCTTGAAGGCTGTATCACTTCCATTCTGATGCACAGCTGATAGCGGGCTGTGTATTACTTAGTCTATATATAGTAGTGTATCGGTAGATCCGACCACAACATGTACATACCCTTGAGTAGTACTTAAGGGCTAAGACCTGCTCCAGTGAACTCCAGTTTAGTTCACTTGGAGTCTTCCCCAAAGATTCCTCTGCTATTCCCTTGAGTCATTAGTGCTTGTTGGCAATCTACAGCTTCGTTAAGCTCTTTGGGTTGTTTCATTAAGGCTGTGGGTGTGGAGATGAAAGGAAGCATAGGCATGAGGCATAGGAATGGAAGAGAGGAGAACAGCCTCAAGGCTGTGAATGGAAATGAAAAGGAAGCACATAGCCCTGACTTTAGGGTTCTACCCTTGGTTCCAGCCTGTGTGTGTAGCATGTGATGCTGTTCTAGACAGTGGAGTATGAACTCTATAATTATGTCAACTGGGACAAATAAAGGAGATCAGATCATAGATCCAATATAAGATAAGATAATGGGACTTGACCAAAGCACAATGACTTGCATGACTGGCAAGTGAGTGGTGTTGGCAGCTAATAAGCAAGGTGGGATTCAATCTTGTGTAAGCAGTTTACTGATGTGCTGAGGTCATGTGACATGAAAGAAAGGGACAAAAATGTACCCTTATAACAATGGCAATGACACTCACCTTACTGTGTCATCCTCTGGGCAAGGACGATATACCAGAAGCACCCAGGTCTACCACCACTACCTGAACCACCAACCACACCATCCACATGTCAGAATGAGTCCCTGAGCATTGAGCTCAAAGGGAAGAAAAGGGAATTGGTGGGCATTGACACTGCACCTATCCAAGCTGAAATGGATGTGTCAGGATCATTCTACTACAACCAGGACACCAGGACAAGGCCAAAGAAGCTGCAGAACACACCAGAATGGGAGTGCAAACAATTGGAACAAATGGAGGAGGAAGACTCAACCCAAGGAGGTGAAGTCAACCTAGAGAAGCTGGGTGGCGAAACAGTTGCACCAGGTGGTACCCACAGCATCAAGGGATGCCCTGCAGGTGATACAAACCAGTGCCAGGGTGGTATGAACACACTGCATCAATCTACAAGTTGAGATGGTCAAATAGACAAGATTGTTGAATCAGATGATGCTGAGAGTGAAGCACAGCACAGAAACAATGCACATGGTGTTGGATCCACCACAAGACACCATGGAAATGGTACAGACCAGCGCAGCAGCAATACAGATGCATTGTGTTGAGGTAGAGGCCAAGTAGGCAAGTTGGATGGACTGGGAGGTGACAAGACTGATTTGTGGTGTGAACATGACATGAACCACACCCATACAACTGGAGACAATGTGGAAAGGGCAGTGTAATGAGCAGCACATGCAGCAAGTCAAAATGACTCAATATGCAGTTGCTAGCTGTAGAAAATTCAAGTCAGTGCTGACAATATGAAATGAAGTTGGGTGACATACCTAGGCCATTCCAGCCACCTATCCATCACCACAGATGCCCCATTGAGCCCACCAACCCACCATGTTGATGAAGAAAATTGAAGCCATGACCTACAAAAGGTCAGCCATATATACACAAGATGTGTACATACTGGATTGGATGGCCATGCTAAGATCATTTTGGGTGACCCAGAGCCATCAGAAGTGTTGAGGACAGACCACCAAGGTCACCTGCACCTACCTCAGGCATGACATGCAAGCATAAGAGCCTTAGAGGCCAGCCAGACATGATACCACACATTCATCAACCACACTGCAATATCCAAGGCACAACTTGCCATATATGGATACAGCACAAACACTGTATCAACAGACATGACACAGACTATCTGTGCACATAGCTGCTATCAGGGACTATTCTGTTACTTCATTTATTTAATTGTTCTTTGTATATGTACATCAACTGTAATCGACTTACAACCAGCTGTAGCCAGCCAACCACTGTTATTGGCCAAAGAATGATTTTGTTGGCTAGCTGAACTGAGCTGCTAGCATCAGGGAAATTTTTAGGAGATGATTGTTATGGGTGGACGAGTAGGACAGCCTCACATGGCTAGATCCAAGCACCCTTTTTCATTTTTCAATCTCCAACGGAGATCTCCAGGATCTTATCTTGATTCAATCTCAGATCCTCCCAATCCGATCCAATCCATCGTGGCAGATCTAATCACTGCACTCTTCTACTTCCATTCTGCCACCGCCTCATTCCTAATGTGCTGCTTTCATCTCCGTTAGTACTTCCATTCTACATGCGGCCCGTCCCTTTATTTAGTCATACATACTCCTGCACCTGCCCTGAGGCACCTCGTGTTTGTACATATATAAGTAGTTCACTGAGGACCTTAAGTCCCTCAGTTTGATATATTCGATCTTCCCTCATCTACTCTTGACAATGGTCATTAGTCGAGCTCTTAAGTTGAGCACATGCTCCTAAGGGATTAACATGTCCTCAATGTTGAAAGGATAAGCTTTCATTCACATAAACGCTTAATCCTTGAGTGTTGCCATTTATTCTTTTACTATGGGCAACTTACCTTACTTGCTCCTTCATGTCATAGTGATGACCAATCATGAGATATATCATGTGATAGATCACATGACAAGAGGTCATGTGACATATGACTCAGACATCTAGACAATAACATGACATGTGTCATATCACATGATCAGTCTAGAATGATCTATGACATCATAATAGGTCTAGACTATGACATCACCATGACATCATATACATTCTATGATGTTCTATGGGATTCTAGCCAATGGCAGAATACCTGCTTATCTAGAGCCAATAGTGATAAGACCTCTTATCACTATTCAGACTCAGATATATCTCTAGCCAATGGCCTTATCAGCTCAGGATGAGCTGGAGCCACTGGTTCGATACTTATTATATCTGGACCACCTATTTAGGATACTTGGTCCCTGCACTGGTTCAAGCTCCGCTTGAACCTTAATTACTTTACATATATAAGACAGGCTCTTACAGCCCTATCATGTAACCTCCTACCTAACCCTTTTTAACCTTTTTAACCTTTTGAACCTTCTTTTAACCACTACTGGCAACCATCCCAGTACCTTTCCTCGCCATATCTCCTTCACTGTCCATCAGTAAGGAATACTACACTGGTCTGGTTCACCAGTCACAACACATCCTATCTTGACTGGCCTATCTACTACATGTTTGGTCTCAGCACCTTACATCATTCTATTTAGGTTTATCGGAGACTAGTCAAGACTAGGATCCAAATCCTCTATTGACATATAACCATACCCTGTGAGTATTGGTTAACATCATCTGTCCTATCATCTTTGGATTCCCCGTACATCCTCTGCATTGTGCAGCTATGCTGCTGTCTACCTCAATGAGGATAGGACCTTGATTGGACACTCCGATATTTCCAATACTCAATACGTGTAGCAAGCATACATTTGCAATGCTGAGCTTCTCTCTCGTCGCTCCTCCCCGTCACTCTCGTTGATTTCACCTCATTACCTTTAGCGCGCTCCATTGCTTGCTTCAATGATAATCCTATATAATCACAAAAGGGGTATATAATGGTAGATAAGAGACTATAATCCATGATAATATATTATCTAGGATTATCATTCCCTTAAAATTTTCCTGATATATGTCCATCTGGATGTGATATTTGATCATTTTACAGAATCATGCACCATCACACACCTATCCCCATACAAAGCACCAGGCCCAAACAGAATAGGAAATGCTGTTTTCACCAATTGCCCTAAGTTGCTCATCCCATATATGAGATCAATCTTCTGTGCTACCTTCACTTACAAGTTCTACCCCCAGGAAAGGAAACTCTCATCAACCATAGTACTAAAGAAATCAGGCAGACCTGATTATTCAGCACCAAAAGCATTTTGACTGATAGTGCTTTTGGACACCATGGCTAAGATCCTTTCATCATGCATCACAGACAATCTAACCTTCATCACAGAACAGTACAACCTCCTTCCCAAAACCCACTTCGGGGGCAGACCTGGCTATACAACCATGAACTTCATCCTACTTCTAACCAAGTCCATCCATAACACACGGGCACATCCAACAGATAAGTTCATGTCATTCCTCTTTCTAGATGTCAAAGCCATGTTCCCCAGCACAATAGCCAAAACTCTCATCCATAATATGAGAAAGAGAGGTATACCAAAGGAATATACAGACTGGATTACCAGACAACTAGAGGGTCATAGCACCACTCTCATTTTTGATGACTTCATATCACAATCTTTTACAATCCAAATTGGACTTGACCAAGGCTGCCTGATATCACCACTCACCTTCATCTTTTACAATGCAGACCTGATTGACATCAGAAACAGCAACAAAGGGAGACTTAGCCTAGGATTCATAGACAACACTGTCTTTGCCACAAGAGGCAAATCCTATGAAGAAGCCAATGGTAAATTAAAGGATATGATGAAAGCAACTAACAGAGCATTAGAATGGAGCCATACCCACCATGCAGAATTTGAGATGGACAAAACCACCCTCCTGTACATCCATGAACATGTATCTCTGACCCAACAAACAAGAAATGGACCATCCCAATGCCACATTCTATAGTAAGAATAGGAAACCATGATATTCAACCCATCCCATCATACAAATTCCTTGGCATCATCATAGATCATGGATTAAGATTCACTGAGCATGCTGCATATACCCTAGCGAAAGGAATGAAGTATGTTCTAGCCTGCAAACAACTCACAAAATCACAAGTGGAATAAAACCAAGGCTAATCAAGAAACTCTATGAAGGTGTAGCTATATCCAAAATGTTATACATAGTTGAAGTGTGGGGCACTAACCTCCTCTGACAGGATTGCAGCAAAAAACAGGATGGATGGAATGCAAAAGGGTTTGGTAAAAAACTGGAATCCATACAACACATCATGGCCATCTTCATAATGGGCACCATGAAAACAACTGCATTCAACATCTTATTTACTCATACTGACCTACTCCCAGCCACAGTACTAACACAAAAATATTGCACACAAGCAGTCCTACACCTTCTCACCCTACCCAATACTCACATCTTTAAACCAGAAATAACCAAAGCATATTGTGGCTGCAAGCAACACAAATCCCTGCTCCATCACCTCCTCAGCACTGTTCACATTGATCCAGAAGAAATGGAAACAATTCAACCATGCTGCCACAATACAAAATGAATACCCAGAGCGGCCATAAAAATCAAGGATGACATAAATGCAGCCACTACCCTCAACATCAAATCTGAACTTGAGGACAACATATGTATCTGTATGAACAGATCAGGCATTGAAGGAGGGGTCACTGGTGCAGCTATCCTGAGGAAAAAGGGCAAAACCTTAAAGATGCTATGATATGAACTAGGCCCAGATACCCATCATACAGTCTATGAAGGTGAAGTAGTTGGACTAATCCTTGGTGCTTGTTACACTTGACCCAGGGAGGAGTGAGCATAGCCTCTGTGGACAAAGACTATACTCAGTGTAGAGTAGGACAAGGGTTCAGAGCATAGACCCTGTAGATGAGGAGCACACAATGAAGAGTGTGGTGAGTGCTTACTTCTTGCTGGAGTGTCCCCTTTGACTGCTGCAAAGGTTGGTGTTGACTAGTGACCTTGAAGTCATGGAACAACAAGAGGAGAGAAGTGGTTTGATTGTAACAAGTACAGAGGGGAATTAGCTTAAAGAAGGGAGAGGACAAGGCAAGTGTTTAAGTAATGCAAAGGAATAAGGTTCTGCAGCAAGCTGTGGCTAGAGTGAGTCTGAAATGAAACACAGCCCACAAAGGTGGTTCAGAGTAATGATCAAAAGATAAAGGTGAAACATGATAACAAGGTGATGACTAGGTCGAATCATGAGGCTATGTAAGAGAATAGCCTTAGGAGGTGGTGTCCATAGAAACAAGGAAAGGCTCTGGAGTTTCCTGGGCAAGGCTATGGCAAGATTAAAGCATGAAACACATCTGGTAGAATCAAGTGTAGGGAAAAGAAAAGTGTACCTGGTCTACCAACTCATAACAGTGCTCACCTACTCCACCAGGAATGGAATGCACAAAATATCCTTCACAATGGACAACCAAGCCACTATACATGTGACATGATCTCCCAAAGCTAACCTGGGCCATTACCTAATTGACCACTTCCATGTGACTCTAGAGAAAGCCCTAGATACAGTGGCTCAAAAAACTGTCCAGATGTTTGCATGTTTTTGATTCAATGTAGTGGACCTCAAGAATCCTTAACCCTAACCCTAACAAGTGAGAGTATGAAATGGAGTACTCACTCTTGGCTCTCTATTGATCCAATATTCAGGGG
>JBBPLN010001053.1:0-10421 GCA_038089815.1 Sutorius eximius
ACCATATGGACCATTACCATATATATAGATTAGTATCTATTTTAGATCTACCATACACAGGTGTACATAGGTAGCTGGTCCCTATATAAGCTGGGGTGAGCTAGCTGGACGTTCTCCAGTCTAGTTCACTTTGGAGAGTTCCCCATAACTCCACCAAAGCAGCAACATGACTCACCACTTCTCCCTTTCTCCTCTTGGGCTATTAGCCCCTAAGTTCCAAGATCAAGAGATCAGTTAGGTAGACATGCAGCCCTACTTGGCGCTTGAGTGCACATCCCATGGCCACATGAGCCTTAAGGGTTTGGGTGGTTTCAGTAAATACTGTCTTTGGTGAATGTAAGGTTGCAGGGAAGAGTTGGTTCCTGAGTAACTGCAAATACTTGGGTTCAGACCCTTCGCATGCACAGTAATTGACTGTGAGGAAATGTATTCCAGTAACATCAATGATAGTGAGATAATCTGTTCCTCAGGGCGGACAAAGATTATGAGGGAGATCATCAGAGTCAAGGTCCTGCCATTCATCATCATCATTGATTGGTGTTCATGATTGTTGGCCGGCTTGTCCCATGTTGTAACATGTTGGACACCAGTCTCCATTGTGTCCAAGGTGTAATTCAAAGCCAGCCTAGTTGAAATATCCAAACCTTGGTCAGCCGAAACTAACAGTGGGCAGAGGTGACATGCCAATATAAGGGATGATTCCTCAAAGAATCCACCAGTCCATTGGTGAACTCTATGGAATGGGGATCTTTGATATTCAGTCTGACAGCAATGAGTGCAGAAGAGCAGCATCCCAAAGCAATCAGAGCATTGGTAAGTACTGTTGGCCTTGCATATCTGGCATATTCTTGGTTGAGGAGGAGCCTCCATATCCAAGAGGGCTCTCAGAAATTCCCTTGTGTGAGGAACCCATTCAGATAAATAATGGTTGGATGTCTATGAAACCATCATTGAACTGAATGTATCATGCACTGGCACATAGCTTACATTCTTAGACCAGAATCTCAATGGCCTTATCTTCTCATGATCCTCACCATAGATATCCTGCCTGTTTGGAAGTCAATCATGTACAGGAATTTGTGGTTAACTGGCAGACCTCCATACATTCCATCACCAAGACCGACATGTGGACTGGAAGGGAAAGATTTTCTTGGAGTGGATCGATTTGATTTTTGAAACAACCCAAGGAGCTGGTAAGCTATAGGTTGCACAAGTCCAGCGACTCAAGAGAAAAGCTGAGAAATAGTTGTATCCACAAGAGGAGCTCAGTGGGGAAAACTCCAAGTGAACTAGACTGAGGTTCACTGGAGGTGGGCTCGACCCTTATAAGCTACTCTAATGTTTGTACATGCGTATGTCATATCTACGATGCCAAACCATATATAGACTAATGATCACACAGCCCACGGTTGGCTGTGCGATATGGAAGCACGAACAGCCTTCAAGGCTGTGAACAATGGAAGTCAGTCATAGCCTCAAGGCTGTGGCTGGAATGGAAGGCGGTAATTAAATAAAAGAGAACAGCCTCAAGGCTGTGAACGGAAGTGAAAAGGGGGAGGTGCACAGCACGGAAATGGAGAGGCAGAGTAGGGCTGTGCAAACTCTATAAAAAGGTAATCATGGCCAAACAAGTGGCGAGGAGTGCGAGTCAAGACTTAGCGACTGGAATGCGACTGGGCGTCTAAGTGGTGCTAGCGGTCAATGGCAAGTGGGTGCACGTTTAAGTGCGAAAAAGATGGGGTTAAAATATTCCCCTGTAACAATTTTGATGGTGATTTACTGGATGCTTTCCCTTCCACTCTTACAAACTTGACTTTTGGTCCTGCCTTCATCTCTTTGGTGACAAAGGTCATATGTGAAACATTGCCAATGTTGATCTTTCTCTTGTGGTGATGATTAGACATGGTATGCAGGTACAATGTGGCGAGTATCGCTCAGTTCTCAGTGTATTTCCCTCTGTTGTCACTCCTCAAGACTTCTGTTTTCAGAAGGTATTGATCTGATCAAGTAACCAGATAAACTCCTGTATATGTATGCTGGGGTCGGCTATCATCGGCTATTTAAGGTTCCATACAATTCACCAGGTGTTACCTCAGGTATGTAAGGTTCTGCAAGCAAGCAGCAGACCTGACATTGGGTAAGTGTTAAAATAAATGTGTGGTGTTCGTGATTTACCCATATTCAGATTTGGTACCTGGGAATTGAATTGATTATGCCAAAGGGGAAGACAGCGAGCTTCTTTGGAAATTGTACATTTTGACAGGATACCTTGAGTAGTGAGTCACCCAACTACCATGTCTGATACAGAGGACTATGCAGCAAGTGTCTACTGAGACACGGTCTACAATTACTCTGATGGTGAGGATGATGATGCCAACCTGGATGATGCAGAACTGGGATCTGACACCAAAGCCGAAGCTGAAATGGCAAGTGGGAAGGAAGAACAGGAAGACAAAAAAGGAGACCAAAGTGCAGTTACTGATGGTGAAGTCCAAGGTGGGGTTGTACTGTCCTTTGTTTAAAGAAATAAACTAAAGGAGAAGACACAGAGGAAAGACTATTGGAGACCAGCTGTCCCTCAGCTGTTGATGCTGAATTACCCAGACCATCCAACCAGGCTGATTCATTGGAGGGGAGCACAAGCATGCCAGATTCTGTTCAAAAGATTCTTGAGGAGTGCTGGTCTACATGGAAATTGGCCAAAGGAAAGAAATGGAAGAGGATTTGGAAGGGACTCATTGAGGAGCTAAAAATTATTCCAGAGCATCAGAAGCCTGATAAGGCTGAGCTTGGTTTACAGTTCAAGGTGAGTGTTGGATAGCAATTCCCACAAAGTATTTGCCAAATTACCACACAGAAATATCTCAATTGGATGCACCAGAGAGGCAAGCTGGCAAAGAAAAAACAGGGACTCAGATATGGCAGGGTCTGGATGGCATGGGCAGTCATTCAGGAGATTCACAAAGATTGGATTAAAGGAATGATTGAAAATAGGCATGGTGTGAGGGTGGGGTCAAAGGACATGCTAAAATACTACCAGCCAACGGTGACTGAGCTCGTCAAAATGTTAAATCACAAGGAAATCAAGAATGCTGAGAACACAGTGGCCCAATGGAACCAGCAAGGGGCTCCAACCTCAGCCCAGAACCAGTAAGACAGTTTCTGAGCATGCTTGGTCCTTCTGACTTGGATCCAAAGGTTCGCTACTGGCACAATAGCGAAGGTGATGAAGCAATTTGTCTCGGACATGTGGAAATGAGGAGGAGTCCAGCTTGTCATGTTGACTGGATTCAAAAATGAAAAAGATGAAGTATTTTCTAGTTGGTGAGTGTCATGCCTGCTTGGCACACACCATGGCTGATAATCTGAAGCTTTGACTTCAATGACGAGATCAGTAGTGGCCTGAAGTTCAATGGGTTCAATTCCTGCCAGGGTACCTGGGACTGATATCTCTCCCAATGTTTTCTTCCCAAAGTGGCAAAGCAAGGTGATGGAGATCCTGAGAATGCAGATCCTGAGACCAAGGCCAAGGACCATGGGATTAAATTCAAGGTGCCAAAATCCTGCTCCAAAAACATGGAGTCAGTAATCAGATTGGTAACTTGGGCTGATAAAGCAATATGGGTCCTGGATATCATGGGCCAAAGCTGGAGTGGACCTGCAGGCCATGGTGTGAGGGTTTCTGACTGCTCACTATTATAAGTGACCATTTTCCATGTGCCTTATAACTGTGCCAATTTTGCATAGGACGAGTGTGTAACAGCCAAACTATGAAAGTGCCATTCAAGTAGCTTGGAACCTATCAAAACCAAATGTTTCGGAAGGATCACCTGCCACCAAACTTTGTATTTGATGGTGATTCAAGCCATCTCAAAACTGGGTCTGCGAAGGGCTTCCTTGAACATATCCAAATGTGGCAGGAAAAGTTGCTGAAGAATATTTTTGAATTTTGGTACTGGTTAAATTCAGACAGGAAGTTGAAATCACTGATACTGAATGATGATAATGCTCCAGCTAAGGCCTCAACAAGGACATAATGCAACTGGGAGTGGGAGCAAGCACTGTGCCATATTACTATTGGAGGAATCAAATTCAGATGGATCTGATGGTAAATATCTACCTCATATACATTCCATTGCAGACATTGCTCATTTATAGCAATAGATATATCTGACTTGGAGGAATATACCAATGCTCCAGTTGAGCCATCCAGACAGCCTTCTGGACACTCCTCCACCAAGATGTTGACTGACTCAGATGGTGGAGCTGAGGGAACTAGCAGGCATATGAAATTACATACCGAGATAAAGGGGAAGGGAAAAGCAAGAGCACACATGCCCTTCCCCTCCAGGGCAATAACCAAATCTGAAGCCGAGAAGGATGCACTCCAGCCCAGCCCTGGAAAAAAGCTGACCTGCAGCTCAGCTTCCCCAATGGCCCTCCATGAAAGCCGAAGAAGAAAATTACCATGGAGGTTGAAAAGAAATCACAAAGCAGCGATGCCTTGGGTGCATCTCATCAGGTATATCAGAAAGTGCCTGTTATGCACAGGCCGGATCAAGGAACCATTGTTCCCAAGCAGCCACTGCAACTGAGTGATATTCACCTAAAGCCAATTATGAAAAAAGCCAACACCATACCAAAAGATGCAGGACCGAAGCCAATGATCAATAGAGCCAACAGCCTGAAACAAGGTATGCAGTGACACCATCACATTGAGGGTGTTTAAATTCAGTGATTCATAGTGGTTGATCATCGAAATGAAGGATCAAAGAAGGCCCCTTCCAGAAGAACAGAAGTATCAGTCATGGTAAAGAAAAAACAGATACTGAAGAAAGGTGGACCAAATCAACCTGATGCATCCAAACAAGATGGTGGAGATATCAGATTCAACCCGACCTTCAGGAAAGTGACACCACATGAAGGTAATTGAGCTACAAAAGATGGAGCACCAAATGAATTGGGATTTCCCAAAAGAACTAAGAAGATCACACTGCCGAGGTCACATCCAAATCAAAATTTGGGGGCAAATTGCCTGGGTGAACAGGCCAACCAGGTTCATTGGCATTTGTCACTGAAACTGAGATCAGATGGGAAACCAAACACAGGTGAGTGGGAATTTATTATCTTTGCAATGCATCTCAAATGGCATCATAGAGCTGATGACCCCACGGCATTCTGTGAGGGCTAGAAAGATCTCTTTGCCACATGATGCCAATGTTTCCAGCCCATGGGGAAAGCCGACCTGAAAGCGAAAAGAGCAGTCCGGTTCACAAGCCACGCTTTCTATGCCAGTCTCAAAGAAACCAAAGTCTTGGTAGATGTTGCAAAAATTGTGGCACTTGTAAACATTCATTCGAAAGCTTTGATACAACAGTACAATTATGTCAAGTAATACAAGAGTCCAAGTTGTTATCTACCAGTCTGCAGCATGCATGCTCTACATCACGACATCACCCGCATCCTCGGCCATGCTTGTCAGATTGTTTGCCATGACCTCCGAGATGGCTTCAGGAACTGCTGTCTCCAAACACTTGATCTCCATTGTGGCTGAACTCTTGATTTGCATCCTTGTGACTTCAGCACACAAGAAGGGGCTTGGCCATTTGGTCTGAGGCATTGCAAGAGGGAAGATTGTTGGAGTGCCTGAGGTTGAAGTCCCTGGGATTTTGCATTCGGTCTGAGGCATTGTGACTGGGTTGGTGGAAATGGCGGTGGTTGGAGTCCCAGTGATTTCACCTATTCCCTGAGGGAATGTGCCTTGGGGAGTATTGTCCACTGCGTGATTGGCCTGAGGTGTTGTTGGTGGAGTGACCTGAGTATCCTCAATGGGGGGGATGTTTGGCTCAGTTGCCTCAGGAGGTGGGGAGGATGCAACCTGGCATGCATCAAGCTTGGACCACAGATGAGGCAAAGCCAAAATATGAGGGGGTGGGATGTATGTGGGGGATGGAGTTTCCTCCAGAATACTGGGCTCAACAGGGGCAATGTTGGTATCTTCATCCATCAGTTGGTCATCAATGAGCTCAGTCGGCATTGGTTGGATAGATGGCCCTGCATCTGCCAGGTTATGGTGGGTGGAGTCAGATGCAGTGTTTACTAGGGCCTGAGTGGAGGCTCTCTCAAATGGATATTGGATGCAAGGTAACCGAGTGCATACCTTTGTTCTGGTAAGCTGTTCGACCTTTGTCAAGACCTGCTGAAGCTGCTCGGTGCAGGTCTCCAGCAACCCTTCGAACGTGTTGACCTGTTTTTGCAGCCACATATAGGCCTCCTTGAGGCTATCATAGTCTTTAGGGGGGGGACCAATCTTCAAGGGGCATGTACCAATCGATGCTTGGGACAATCCCCCCGCTGAGCTCCCTTTCTTGAAGCCTTGTGGCTTAGCCCTTTTTGTGGGCCGAGAGTCTTGCAAATCATCCGGGTTGGCTGAGGAGCTGGCCACCGATGTTGAGGTTGCAGGGGTAGACCAGTCATGTTTCATGGATGGTGGCCTGGACTGAGAGCAAACTTGCAAACTTGTCTTGTGTTTCCGGTCTGATGCGGTGACTGAAGCCGATCTTCCTTGATGCAAGAACAGATTACACTTCACCTTCTGAAGTCAGCAGCAGACACAGGAATGTGGTGGATATCCTATGCATACAAGCTCACGTTCTGAGCAGTTCTTGCATGAGGTGGGGTTTTTGGGGGCAGCGAGGATCATTTCCTCCTCCATGGCTTGGCGATCCAACCATGCTTGGCCAGGCTCGCATGACTTTCGGCCTTGGGACAAACCTCCTTCTGTTCCAGATCCTTCAGCCTTGACATTGCAATGAATTGGCCGTCCTTGGCTTGACTTCTCTTTTAGTTCATTCTTCTCCTCATTTTGCTTGTCAATTTCCTTGCTCTGCAAAGCCTGTTTGACAGCCTCTTTCTTGATTTGCTTCGCAACCCCCTCATCATCTGTGGACCTTGGTGCTGCTGCTTGCTTCTTCATAATCGGGTGTGGTTGTGGTCGGGGTTGGATGACATTGTCGGTGGCCTTCTCTTTGCCCTTTCCCTTTCCCTTCACAGACAGAGCCTCTGTGTCTTCATCTGCTGCCTTTTCTTTCCCCTTTCCCTTTTCTTCCACTGAGGGAGCATTCATCTCTTCATGGGTCATCTTCTCCTTTCCTTTTCCATGCATGATGGGGGCATCCATGTCAACATCGCTCCCATCCACATCCAAATTGCACATGACTGATGTGTTTCCACCATCCGAGGCTGGCCGGATGTTGGGATTGAGATTTATGGAGCTGGCATTTGCAATGCATGAGGCATTTATTTTCAACCATTTGTGGTCAGGGTTGCTGCTGGTGTCTTCTTCAATGATGTGAGGACAGTTCAGCCACCTGCCTTTGCATGTGGTGAACTCAATGTCACAAGCAATTGCTGAGAGGGGGATGTGATCAGCCCCTGCAGCCACCACCCGAATCTTAGCCTATGACTTGTTATGAATGTGATGTGAGTGATAGTTGGCTACGAACTCACCAGTTCACCCTTCAAAACTTCCATGCAGTCATGCCACACTCCACTTAGGTCACTGCCTTTGATGGTGGGATCAAACACCTTGGAATTGATGATATATTGGATCACATCAGTGGCTTTATTGACAATGTGCTGCATTGGGTTCATGACGGAAGTGGTTTCAGAGTGAGATTGCTAGTGGATAGTGGTTGGGTAGAAGGAAGGGACACAGTGTTTCTGGGTTGAGGGTAATCTGCGGTCGTGCTAATCCCTGAAAACTCCACCTGGTTATTGTCCACCATGCATTTGCCAAAGTGGCCGATGTCTACATGTGGTAATCATATTTCTTTCTCACTGTTCAATTTTCTCTGCCATCCCACCAATCCAAACACCATTTCACATCACTAGCAGCTGTCATACCCATACTGAAATGGCAAAGATTCTCAGATTTGAGATTCCAGGTAAGTGGCTTTTACATTCAGTTGCAACATATAGTTCTAAACATACATAGCAGAACCTTTCATATACAGATACAATCCACCAGTGTCTTCCGAGCAATCATGCTCAGATGCAGGGTCAGACTATAAAGAATGTAAGGATGTTGGTGAGTGACCCATTTGAACTTGTAACCTTTGCTCACACATCTGCAGTTATAGGTGAATCCTCTGATATAAGACTGGCCAATGCCACACCAAAGAGTAAGTGGGCCCATGTTTGGAGAGCTGAATTCTCAGATTTGCAACCAGCCAATGCTAAGCTGAACGGTCATGTTCAGACACCACTATCCAGTGAGTTATTCGCCGATGTCATGGATTCTATCACTTATGTTGAACAGAGCCTAGCAAAACTCGCCCATGCATCCACACTCCCAATCCATACCAGCATCCCCTGAGAAATATCGGTCATGAGTGTGTTACATTTATTAGGATGGGCTCCTCACTGAAGCCTTTAATCCAGGCATGGAAGCATCTCTGCCATGCTTACCCACCCCACCTCCAGTTCAGCTGAGCATGTCTGAGGCGGGATTGGCTTCTGACCCAAAAAAGGCCTCTTGGTTCAAGGGCTGAATCTGCACACTGCCTCCATATAAGCCAATTCCAGAGAGGCAAAGTCAGCAAGCTATGTTGCCAACACCCCCATGTCAGCTAAGCTCCACCCTTGTGGTGTCAGGTGCCAGTCTGAACATGCCGGCTTGGTTCATGGGGCGTATCCACACACCGCCTCCATACAAACTGACACCAGAAGAATGTCCTCAAACATATATACTGCCCACATCCCTGTGTTGCACAAGCACCTCCAAGTCAGTGTCGGTTTTGGGGTCAAGCATGCCATCATGGTTCAAGGGGCGTGTCCACATGCCTCCTCCTTACAAGCCAAGGCCCAAAGAGCGACCTCAACTCAATGATGTTCATAAGTCTGTCATCACTCCTGCATGCATGGTTGTTTACTTGCAGACAGTCATTCCAAGCCATCTGCAGGTTCAACGTCTTGGGAAGTTATGTCCCAAGTTTTGACCCTCTGCCCTTTGAGCCAAGCCAAGCTGAACATTCGGAGTGTTCTTCAGACGAAGCGGTGGATGGTTCAGGGTTCCCATTTTTGCATCCAAACAAAATCATCTGGGATGTATGCAATCTGGACTGTGAGGATTATAGACATCATTAGTTGACAGTCATGTGGTCTTTGCTGGATTCGGATAGTAAGTCCAATACCGCTCTTTCTCAATTCATTCCTTAACATTTGCATTCATTTCAGGTCAACTCAAAGATATTGCTGAGCAATGCAACCTTGCTGCAGATGGAGTGGACGTCAACAGCATTCCATCCTTTGGTGAGTCACAGAAAATTATCTCAGTGAATAACTCAGTAACTGTGGCCATAGTGTTTGGAAAGTTTGGCCAGATTAGCCATAACCGAGGGCTCTCTCCTGGCCGAGCTCAGAGTCGCAACCCACACATCCAAGGGGCCATTCAGGTATTGGCCACAAAGTTCTTTTCAGCATCCACATGGAGGGTTGAATTACTGAGAGAGCACATTTGGTTGGTGGAGACATTGGATTTCTTGAAGAAGTTTTGGTAGTAACTGCTTCAATTTTTTAATGTAATATAATCCTCTTAATGCATTTGATACATCAGCCAGTATATGGAGTCACTCAGTATTGAAGGCCATGGCTCTGGCTTGGTCAAAGGATGCCACCTTTATCCCAACTCTAGCCCTCCACACAACATAGCACCTCATGATGCTTTCTGACCATACCCCTCACCCCCAGTGCAATGGTTTCATCTTGGGCCCAACTGTGCCTCTCACCCTCAGTGTGATGGTTTCATTTCAGGCCTGAGCATACCCTTTTCCCACAGTGTGATTATATCATCTCAGGCCCGACCATACCCCTTGCCCTTGGTGCAACACCATCATCTTGGGCCCAACTATACCCCTTGCCCTCGGTGCAATGCCATCATCTCAGGCCTGACTGTACCCCTCGCCCTTGGTCTGAGAGTTTCATTTCAGGCCCAACCCTACCCTTCACCTGCAGTGTGATGGTATCATCTCAGGCCTGACCATATCCCTCGTCCTCAGTCTGAGAGTTTCATTTTGGGCCTGACCGTACCCTTCACCTTCTGTGTGATGGTATCATCTCAGGCCTGACTGTATCCCTCATCCTCAGTCTGATGGTTTCCTCTTGGGCCCAACCATACCCTTCACCCACACTGTGATTGTATCATCTCAGGCCCAACCATACCCCTTGCCCTCAGTCTGATGGTTTCCTCTCAGGCCTGACCATACCCTTTGCCCTCCATGCAATGGTTTCATCATGGGCCCGACTGTACCCCATGACCCCAGTGTGATGGTTTCATCACAGGCCCAACCATCACCCTTGCCCCCAGTGCAATGGTTGCATCTCGGGCCCACCTCTACCGCTTGCTCTCAGCGCAATGGGTT
>JBBPLN010001054.1:0-10415 GCA_038089815.1 Sutorius eximius
ACCGAACTCTTGCCAGCGCCCGTTTCTCCGAAGAGGATCACATTTTTGTGTCGGACGCCACGAGAGTCTGATAGAGAGAGTAAATCGTTATAGCCCTGCATGACGACTCGCTGGGACCTACTATTTGGCGTGTCATTGTAGACGAAGAGAGGATGGTCGTGGATTGATTCCTTCTCCGAGAGCGATAATTCTGGATCATGTGGGTTTATCGACTTACTTTTCACGCCCTTGCCGGATTGGTCGTCGAATATTCTGGCCGCCATTTAATGTATGTGATACACGGTGTCGAGACGATGAGGGGAAGTGACTGCCTCGAGGAGTTCAAGTGTCCTATGACTCGGACGGCGAGAAATGCGAAGAGGAAAGAAAAACGTTAGAAGTAGGGAGTGGTTGAATGAAAAGGATGGAACCATTTATACCCGTCGTGTTGATTGCTGAGATCATCTGTCTGGGCACGCCTGGGGTGTAACAAACTTTGACCGTAGCGAGTTGGCCAGATGGCGATCCTGTGCCCATGCATGTAAACCAGACACGAGGCATTGGCAGAACCGGCCGCCGATTTGGTAGAGCATAGTACCGAATCAGAACGTTGCTACTCCAGGATGCAAAGCAGGGTGAGTAGAATCACATGCCGTTCAAGTTGCGGGATAGGTGGTACAAGGAGATCTGATGTGTATCGGACGCTCTAAACTGCGAGGCGGTTGCGAGTTGAGGTGCTGTTGCAATGCGTTGGCCATTACTTTGTGATCGGACTAGGGAGGCACGCAAGTAATTAAGTTACACCCGAAACGTTTTGGCTGTGAGAATGGGCGCTCCGTCTAACACGTGATGATTAAAATTCCTTTTCAACACGCCCCTCCCAGGAGCTGCCAGGGGGACAAAGTTAAGTGCAATGTAAACACTGACAAAGTCTTCTTATCCACCTCATGGCATACTGTCCGTCAAATGATTTTTTCCAGAAAAACAAATGGGTCAGCGTGGATCCGTTCGTGCGACGTGAGCTCAGCGAATCCGTGCCCATGCTTCGTTAACCCCTTGACTTGGACCGAACGCTATCCTAACCGCGGTTGATCACCCGACGTGTTTAGCAGAATTCAGGGTGAGTTTAAATGTCAGAGTTTCTGCTTTGCACTATTGTCATTTGGCACGGGTAAGTTTCACCTCAATGCCTGAATTGCGGTCCGCTCATGTCCCGTCATCTGCTGGTCTCAGTGGTATTTAGGAATGTGTGTCCACTAGTTCCAGAGTTCATACATCTCTTCCGCATAGTGGCATAAGTCTCGCACAAACATCGTGCTACCCTGGTCAGTCCTTCATCCACCCTACTCATGATTTGCATTCTTTGTTCAAACCATTCCGTTCTCCTCGACAGCTGTGTCCTGTGTCCAGCTTCGATACTCGAGATCTGTGTCACGCGCGTTTTCATTCGAGCTCGATTCGAGTCTGGTCGGGAAGGGTTCAGCGAGACCGCTCGTCGGCGACCTTTATGCAGTTGGCTCTGGCTCACTGTCGAATTGATTTGGCCCAGCACTCCTAATTCTGTCAGGCTCAAACAAGTCGATCTCAATGCATCTTCCCACATGAGACTACCATGTAGATTGTGAAGATAGCAGGGTCCATGTATGTACGCAACCAAGCTTCATCCAAAAAGTCCGAGTTTTGAAAGTCCAGCAGTCTGGGACCGGCAATCACGCCGGTGCTTTCTTTGATTCAACGGGTTTCACGGTGCGCAGGGCCTGTGAAAGGACCGGAGATAACTTTGACAAGTTGAGCTGATGCGGCTCTGTCTGGTGTGCAGTACTTGTTAAGTCCACGTGTCTGTCACGTTCCTTGAATCGTTACTGATCCACAGATTTGGGTTTTGGCCACCGTAATCTATACATCTATGGTAGCTGAAGCCAGACCTAGCCCTCTATCGTAGCAGGCACTCGTTATCAGAACGCCGTTGTCATGTCCTTTGCTCCGCTTATAAGAGTTTTCTCTGGTATTTATCATGACCCACGAACCTCGTGCTCCGTACATCGCAGGGAATCGAATTCAATTGAATAATTCCAGGAAATGGAAGCGCTCCATTGTGTTCACCCATTCGTGCGACTGTGCCATGGAACTAAAAAAAAAAAGGGGTGGGTCGTGGAGGTAATTGCTTGGGTCAGTGGACACGTTGCACCATACGGCACGGTGTGGAAGTATTTAAACTTGGCGTGGCCAGGAAGAATGGCGACGTCTCGTTGCAATGGTTTTGTACGTCTAACGAGTCACTAGTCACTTACCGGGATCCCAGTGCTAATGTCGGATGCATTCCAGACTCGCACTTTCTAGATCTATCTCTCCACGTCCAGCGCCTATACATCTTACCACAATCGAGGAGGTGAGACCAAATGAGCATTGATCGTTTCCAGTGGCTCATTAGTCGCTCCGTAGCGTATCCATACACCAAATGTCATCATCTTTGGTGCAACCGGTGCAGGCAAGTCATCCATCATCAACCTCATCGCTGGAGAAAACCTCGCACACACCTCCAACGATGCCCTCGGTTGTACATTACACCATGAACGGCACATCGTCCCGGTGAACGGGATGTTATACGCCCTCTGGGACACCACGGGACTAGATGAGGGGACCGAGGGGGCGGTGCCTGCCTTGCAAGCGGAAAGTAACCTGAGAGAGCTAATCCAAGGCCTGGCGGATTCGCAAGGCGTTCACCTCATCATCTATTGCATACCCGCCGCCCGGCTCACTAAGGACCTCAAACGAAACTACGACTTGTTCTACGTCACGATCTTCCGGAAGAAAGTCCCTGTTGCCTTGGTCGTGACCGGCCTAGAACACCGACAAGGCGGAATGGAGACATGGTGGGATGAAAACGAGGGAGCGCTGCGGCGGCACGGGATGCGGTTCGACGCACATGCATGCGTGACGACACTCGACCTTGCAGACGAGATCATACAGCAACGGCGCCTCGATTCACAGAAACTTTTACGCGAGCTTGTAGTCAGGTACTCTACGCTCCCAGCATGGAGAACCAATCCGTCATTGATATCTCGGGTCTTGCCTGCCTTCCGTACTGCCCTCCGCGGGGTGCCCCATAGTACGGGTGTAACAGGAAACACCACGACCACACGCAGGGTGATCGTCTGCGACATGGCTGGGGACACCCTCGTCGAGTTCTCACCAGGAATTAACAGTATATGGGAGAAGTTCACGACACGGATAGGCGACGGGCAATACGAGTTCATTCGGATGCACAAGCATGCCCTCCAGACATCCGCGATCATGCCCACACACAGAATGTTGGAGGATATTGGAGGCGGAGATGTAGGCTTGCTACTCTTCTACACCTCCCCTCTACGAAAATCCAAAATCCTACCAGCGGACATGGATGCGCTGAGGACGTTCTATGACATCGCGGACGGCGAGATTCGTCCCATGATTGTCATACTGCGGGGCTGCAGTAATGAACAAGACGCCCAGGTGTGCTGGGCTGAAGTCGCTTCGCGTTACAGTAATATCCAAGCACATCTTGTCCCCCTCCCCAGCACGGTGGATAGCAAATCTGCTGCGCAACTGAAGCTAGGCGAGATGATCGAACGTCTATGTATCGAGCACGTCGAGCCCAAAGTCTCTACCTTGAGGAGAAGATACGCAGCTGGAAGGCGAATCCTCTCAGGAATGGTAGTGAGGCAACCATTCCGGAGGCGCCGTACAGCGCGCGTATCGAAGACGACTCAAGCCGCACCGGCTGCCCAAATACCCTGAGCCTCGGGTGAATATATAGACAGCCCGCTTTCCCTACCATCATACTGTAGCTTTCTTTTTCAAAGGTCATGGATATCAAGGTGAGCCATCGGTGAAAATATATCAACAAACCCCCTCAGACTACGAACCCTATGTCGCACTTGATAGCTAGGGACAAGGTTAAGGTCGAATTAAGCCACTTGTACTATGCCACTGGTTGCACAAAATTGCGTGTTGTCTCGTCAGCTCGGATCCGTGTCGTATGTAATGAGCATTTTTGGGACGAGTCGCACGTGTGGGAGGATGAGTCGGAAGAAGTTGAGAGCCGTACGGACGAGCCCTACATGTCCAGAAAGGGGAATGAAAGCCTGTTACAAGCTTCATTCAAAATTCAGAATGGGTCGAGTCTGAGCGACTGGGAACCTCGGTGTACCTGGTGCTGGTGGGCTTGTCTGAGGAATGGTACGTCAAAAGAGACACGGAGGCAAAGGTAAGGTCGAAAGTGTGACGTTGAATCACTCACGCCAAAAAGGAACCCTGCTCCAAACCTCCAACACCTGCATGCATGTTGGCTAAGAAACGTCATCACGTCGCCAGCTTCTCACAGTGCATGTTCTGGAGTTGAAGAGTTCCGAGATTGAGCGGCCGCGCATCATCGTTCACTGCAACACGAGCCAAGATACCCCGAGGGTGCAGTCCCAGACATGGTGAGCTCAGATGCAATGCTCGCAAACTTCACCTTTTCTCAAGGCCAAACAGACTGTCTCATACAGAATTACGCTAGAGACCACTCAAGACAAGGTGCCAACCTACATGATAGTGATCGCACTCGATTCTTATAGTTACAGCAAAACGACATTCACAGCTTTGACACATTTTGTCGCGTCACAAGTAACGGACTAGGTAAACCCACTACAATGGGATCCTGTCCTGGCTTATGGCTGTCGACGAGGTCTCTCAAACGCAAGCGTGAGTTGTCGCGCATCCATCGACTACTCACATTTTCGTGTGAAGGACCATTGCTTGGCACGAGCGTTTTGGGCGCGGGACGGAGCTAAAGGGAGCCAAGGTGTCGTTCTTGCCCATCCCCTATTGTCTCTTCGGTGACATTCCAGTTTTTACGGAGCTTCCCTTCCTGGGTCAAACTACAGTCACTGAAATTGAAGAATGTTTCGAGCCTTCGAGAGCCACTTTGATGACATTTTCTCTTATGATCCGAAGTGCTATGTGCGTCCGGAAAAGCCAAATCGGAGTCTCAGCAAAGGAAATATGGAGGTTCACCTGCAAGCCATGCGATCTTCTGCCGAAACATTCTAACGCAGGTGATGTGGAGGGCATTTTGAGACCGCCTCTGACAGATGACCCCAGCCATTTTTTGCGTCCCCAAAACATTCTTACCCAACACCACAATTCGAGGGACGAATCCCAGAGCACGCTGAGGGTCCCGGACTAGCAAGGTTACCCCAGCTACAGAATAAGACACAAAACAGGGTGAGAATGGTCGGGGCGAAAAATAGGATGGTAACTGTAAGCCCGCCCAGCGCCGAGCACCCCTTGCGGCATTATGCAAACTCGAAGCCGGGCACCAGCGTTCCGCCGGCAATGGAAGCTCCACTACACACATGGAGTGATTGATCATGAAGTCCGACATTCCGTGACGTTTCAAGAAGCTCAGACTCGGGTCGGTCAATTCACCGTCGCAATCCACTATGTCCTTTGCCACTTACTCCACACTCGCCAGCACTTGCATGCGACCGGGAATCAAGCCACGCTCCGCATCGTACAGGGGTCTCCTATCCGGACATCGTTTCACGTTAATTTGTAGTCTGTACGGTGCAAGGTTCGCATGCGCAAATTGTTTGCCACAGTTACGGATTGGTGCTATCCATTACACGGAACATTAGAGGGTGCCAGTAACAGAGGTGCTATCCGATGATCCGATTCGGAGACGAATAGGTGGAATGATTCCTGTCCAGAAAAGGAGGCAAGAGGAGTAGTCGCTTGCATACCTGGGCATTTTTCACTCATGCACTGCGAGAGGGGCACAAGTTGCAGGGGTATTTATACTCGGTGTGGCCGCGAACAATGCCAACAGCTTCCAGCTACAATGCCTTTGTATGTCCAACGTTCTTATCAGCATGCAGACCCTAATCCATGACGCATCCATTGTAGCACCGTATCCCGGCGTTTGGGGTTTATGCGGCCCAGTACCAAGGACACCTCTGTCAGCAAACGACTCGGAAGGGAGGAGGTGAGCCCGAATAGCCAGATCCCCCACGGCAACTGAGTGATTACTGCGTAGAACGTGGAGGGTCCCTCTGCCTTAAATATCGTCCTCTATGGTGAAACAGGTGCTGGCAAGTCATCTATCATCAACCTCATTGCTGGAGAGAAACTCGCAAATATCTCCGGCAACGACCTCGAAGTCAGGAGTACCACATTCCAGCGTCAACGACACGTCGTCTTGCTGAGCGGTATCTCGTGCGCTCTCTGGGACACCACAGGGGTGAACGATGCCGGGGGAACGCTGCCTGCCAAGGAACTCAAAACTTTCTTGCAAGGCCTCGCACGCTCGGGGGGCATCCACCTCATTGTCTACTGTATCCGCGCTGACCGGCTCACCGATGCGCTTAAGCGAAATTATGACCAGTTTCATGCCGCGCTACCTAGAAAAAAGCCACCCGTCGTGTTGGTCGTCACTGGCCTGGAACACCGGCAGAGCGAGATGGAGACATGGTGGAGGGAGAATGAGGTGGTGCTGCGACGATATCGAATGCAGTTCGATGCACATGCATGTGTGACGACGCTCGAGCTCCAGGACCCAATCATACAGCAGCGGCGCCTCCATTCGCAGCAGCTGTTACGCGGGCTTGTAGTTGGATGCTCTGAGCTCTTTCCGCAGAAAGCCGATCAGTCGTTCATCTCCCGGATCTTGGCTGTCTTCCACACCATGTTTCATAGGATGTCTTCTGTCGTGTAGAGGGCAATTAAACGGATCAGTGCAATGGTGGCGACGTTCCACGGCCTACATCATTAAAATTCATTATCTTTCCGCATAACCGCTTGAAACTCGAGCTCATATGGGACGTGGTTATTAGGAACATAAACTAATAATCAACGCTGCGGTATCATGTTGACTGCTTTTTGTTACGGACTACAGCACCCCTCCTCGAATACAGACCTCATTGCTGGAGAGAAAATCACGCAAACCTCCAACGACGCTGTCGGGTGTACGTTCCAGCATCAGCGGTACATTGTCTCGGTCAATGGAAGGTCGTGTGCCCTCTGGGATACTACAGGACTGGATGAGGGGACTGAGGGGACGGTACCTGCCCAATTGGCGGAAAGCAATCTGACGACTCTGATACAGCAACTAGCACACTCACAAGGCATCCACCTTATCATCTATTGCATCCGCGCCACTCGACTCACAAAGGCCCTCAAGCGAAATTATGACTTGTTTTACGTCACGGTCTTCCGAAAGAAAGTTCCTGTTGCGTTGGTCGTGACTGGCCTGGAACACCGGCAGGATGCAATGGAGACATGGTGGTATGAAAATGAGGATGTCCTACGGCGGTATAGGATGCGGTTTGATGCAATGCGTGCGTGACGACGCTCGACGTCGAGGATCACGTCATACAGGTGCGTCGCGCTGACTCACAGAGGCTTTTTACGCGACCTCCGGAACTCCAACCTCCTGGCGTGGAAGACCGTCATTTACATATATCTCGGGTTTTGCCTGCCTTCCGCGCTGTCTTCCATATATAGGACGTAGGTACATAAACAGGTACAGGAAGGTACCACAGCCATGCGCAAGGTGATCGTCTCATGGCTGACGACACTTCCGTCGATTTCTCACCGGGAATTAATGGTGGATGGGAGAAGTTCACAACATGAATGGACGACGGGCGATACAAGTTTATCCGGATCATGCCCTCCAAACACAGGCACCCTCAGACACCCTCAGAATGATAGAGGAAATTGGAGTCGGAGATGCGGGCCTGCTGCTCTTCTACACCTCCCCTCTGCTCGAATCCTACATCCCACCGACGGACATGGACACGCTGAGGATGTTCTACGATATTGCAGATGGCGAGATACGTCCCATGAGTGTCGCACTGCAGGGCTGCGACACTAAGGACATACACAAATTTTGAAAATCCACCTCACGTTACAGCAATATCCAAGCACATCATGTCCCCCTTTCCAGCACAGCGGATGGCAAGCCTGACGCACAAGAAAGGCTGGATGAGTTGATCGAACAGCTCTACGTTGAGTATGGGGAGGGTAAGATCCCCAGATTCAATAGAAAATACGTCTCCGGAAAGCGATTCCTCGCGGGTATGGTGAAGTGGTCACTGTGATAGATGACGTATACCAGAAATTGCCCTGTCCGTAAGGAGTGACCGAAACTTTTCGATGAAGATGATGAGCCAACCTCGTACGTTGCGGGTGTACGGTTTGGAATTGCCCACTGGCAGGGCATCGCGAAACAGCTCTCGAAGAGCCTTCTGCGACTGATCCCGCTTCTCCACGTACAAAGTCACATAAGCCGGGAGGGATGTGATGCATGCGTGTGCGACAGCGGAGATACCATACGTCTCAAACGTCTTTTTGTTCCTCTTCCACCAATCATCCATGACGGCCTCGTTTTCCAGGTGTGTGATAACGAGAGCGAGGGGTACCCGACTGTTACACAGGATCTCAACGAACAATCGATAGGTTCGCTGCACCCCGACTGGATGTCTCCCGGCACTGACACAAAAAAGGAGATCGATGCCACCGGCCTTGTTCAAGGTCCCGATGAGCTTCTGTGCCTTTTCGATGGCACTGAAAAATGTGTTGAGGCTCATATCTGGCTCTCCGAGCCCGACCGTGTCGAAGATGCGGAAAGATAACTCGGGACTTGAAAGGGCAAAAGAATATTGCGCTACCTGTAGAGTGCAACCTTCCAGGTTTGAAGACGTTGAGGCAACGTCCCTGCCCCCATCAAGTTGATGACCGAACTCTTCCCTCCCCGCCAATCAATGCGAAATGGGGATGATGGTCGAAAACAGCGTCGACAAGTTGGTTACAACATAATACCGAGACGTTGGCGCCTTGGCGTTCTTGTCCCTCGATACCGCGTCGCCTCCAGACGAATGTGGAGCTATTGGACGAAGTTTGCACGTTGTGCCAGCCATTATCATTCGTGTACATAGTACCACTGCGCTCTTCCTTTTGTCCTACGGTTACGGGTGCTTGGCGCTTAAGACCCAAAGCCCATCCGCGTCGAGGACGGGCTAAGTCATCTAATCGTCTGTTATGAAACATTGTATCTTCAGCCGTACTACCAACCGCGTTACCTGCTTACGTCCTATGATTAATGAATCTTGACTGTACACGAGGAATATTCAAGCCTCATGTTAAAGTGGACATGAGTGATTATTGTCGACATTAACTCTACCATCCTGCAGATTCCACGCCTGAGAGATGTCTCCGTCGGCGTAAATATGGTGTGCAGTGACGAGTCCATGTGCATATCACGTTCATTGAATTCAACTCATCATTAATCATCTCCGAGCATGATGCATGATCCACGGACCTCGTGCTCCGTACATCTCGGGGAATTGAATTCGATCAAATGACAGGAAATGGAAGCGCAGTCTCATTTCGCCTTTTCAACTCGTGCCACGGAACAAAAAGAAAGAGTCAGGGAAGTAATTGCTTGGGCCCGTGAACACGTTGCACCGTACGGCAGGAGGGATAGATCCTGTGCAATCTGGAGGTATTTAAGCTGGGTGTGCAAGAAGAATGGCGGCAGCGTTTCGTGATAATGCCCGGGTCTCTGTATGTCTAACCTGTTTTATTAGGATGCGAACGCTGATACTGGATACGCTCCAGACCCAGATTTCTTAGATCTATCGAGGATTTACACCCCCCACCACGATTGCTGTGGCATAACAAGAAGAGGTGAGACCAAATGGCCATTGATTTTTTTTTCCAGTGGCTCATTAATTGCTCCGTAGCGCGGTACGGGTGTCCATACCCCAAATGTCATTGCCTTTGGTGAACCCGACGCAGCCAAGTCGTCAGTCATCAACCTCGTCACGGGACAGAAGCTTGTACATACCTCCAACGACGCCCTCGGATGTATGTTCCAGGACCAGCAGTGCATGATCTCACTGAACGAGATTTCGCATACTCCCCGGGACACAATAGGACGAACCAAATGAACGGAGCCTACTAACTTTGATCCAGGCGAATTGGTGCGGCGACCGGCACTTTCAGGGGGTGTCCATCTCATCACCCATTGCATCTGCGCTGCCAGACTTACCGAGACCAACAAAGCAGAGTTATGACCTAACGTGCCTCACAGCCCCTCGGAAACAACGTACCTGCCACATTGGTCCTGATAGGCCTGGAACACCAAGGGTGAGATGAAGATGTGATATAGAAGGTGGTTTGATGTCGACGTGGAGTGTCGTCACGCACGCATGTGACGCATGCGTGCGTGGCGATGCTCGATGTCGAGGATCAAGGTAATACAACAACGGTGCCCCGATTCGGTCAAGTGGCACGGAGAACCAATCCGTTGTTGACATGGACACCTCGGGTCTTACCTGCCTTCAGGAAACACCACGGCTACATGCCGTGACGCAAGGTAATTGTTCAGGACGTGATCACGATGCCCCGGTCAA
>JBBPLN010001055.1:0-10406 GCA_038089815.1 Sutorius eximius
GGTCTTGTTGAATTATCAGCATTGCTCTCACTTCTCAGGTCTGAACAGCTACGCACCAGTCATTGTCGACATTCTGACCGATGGTACACAGTTGCGGGCGAAGTTCAAAGGGTCAAAGGACGAGGATTTCGGTTTACCGGCAGCGCGCAAAGTTCAACACGTTTCATTGTTCTCAATATGGTCTGTGCCTCGTGTCTCCGGCGCTTGTTCTTATTTTTTTTGCTCGGATCGCAGCCAGGTGACCTTGTTGGGACGACGAGGCAGGCAATCAATAGCGGCAGGATCTTTCCTTGCTCCCAAGGCTCATCTTACTCCGCTGCGTCCTAGCCTGGGCGTGCCTCATGCGCTTCGCTGCAGGACTCGATGCACGAGGAGCTTACGACCCACTCACGATGACCTCCACAACGCACGTAGGAGCAAAATGGGACGTACGGACCGATATGAACGTGTACAGCGCGCCAATGCGCGTCCCGATTTCGCGAATGTCGGATATTTGTGCTACGCATGGAGTGATCACCGAGACATCCCAGGGCGCGTTATATCCATCTGTATTATCGGGCCGCTTTGAACAACTGGGAAGATCCCTTGTGTCGACTATGCTACCTTTCCCATGTCGATACGCTAGGATGGGTGGGCAGGCCGAGCGGGCAGCTGCGCATGTCCGTGTGCAGTGTCCCTCCAAATTGGTACTGTCCTGCGACATCTCGTGTTTGATTCCTCGCAACATGGGGAAGAACCATGGTTGTAATGAGTGATGCCATGTTTCTCATGACTCAGTCCCAGTCGACACATCAAAAGAATTGCTTTCAAGTCCGCGATGATGGAAACATCCACGTCGTGCCATCTTCAATCCTTACTGGTATCTCATTTCTCACCCTTTCTAACACCCTCTCACCTTCCACTTGCAGTTCAATCGGCGTTCGCGTAAAACTCTGGATGTGTTCCTTTTGTTTCTCCTGTAACGCCTTCCCACAGTACGACAAGGACATTTCAAACATAAAGTTGCCTGGGCTTGTCACCTATAGTACCATGCTATGTTCCACTTTCCTATGTCCTCGCTGTTCCTCATGCCTGTACAGGCCCAAGTTTACGAATTGACTACGCCAAGTGCGGCAAATCTCACGTCTTCGGAAGTAGCTAAGAATATACTCCAGACAGATCCGGGGCATGCTCGGCCTCAGCATAACCGCCCGCATTGCCCCTGTCCTGGCTATCCAATGCTACAGCAGACTTTTGAAGCTGCTCGATTCCTCCTCCCCGTTCAATAATGCGAGTTTCAATTGGCCGGCATTCTCGAAACTCTTGCACACGACCCGTGGCTTGTAGTCAACGACAAGTGTCCTCTGCGCCGCATTGGCGCAGCGATCAATGTGGCTATCGGCCTGTTGGAGGCAGGTGTCCCCGTTGTTTTCATCATTCGTCGCTCACTACAGCATGTTAGACCACGTGTACCAACACCAGTGCGTGTATCGTGCCCTTCGCCAATGGCCCCACTACCGAGGGTCCTAGTACGGTGGTGAGGTTGAGTGCGATAGTGTAAAGCACTACAAACACGCCGTCAACTTAGTCGATGCCCAATTCAACCAATAGTGTCGTGGTTCTCTCCGATTCATTTTCCACATCAATTTTCAAACAAACGACCAAGACTTCCTACAGATCGGCTTTAACGCCACCTTCGATGTTTAGGTATGCGATTCTTTTTCACCTATTTTATCTCATGATCTCAGGCACTGTCATAAGCTACCAAAGCACTCAGGGTTTCCAGTCTCATCAGACATGCCATATCTGCTGGCAAAAAGTCGGCTTGTGTGGGCAAGACCGAGATCAATATTGGCCAAACATCGACATGGAAACTAAATGGTGTTACTCCCAGAATGTCCGTCGCAGTTAACTTTGAAGTTGTCACGCCCGCTGGCCAGACTCTTCAGCACGGTTCACGTGGTCTCGTCCGATTCGTCACTCACTATCAACACTCGTCCGGTCAGCACGTCTGTGGGTGACGACCATCGTACACAACTTTGCAGAAGCGGGATCGCCCAGCATTGCAGCCTCGTTTGATCAAGAAGCGGCAGCGGTGCTGATGGCCAGGATAGCGGTTTCAATGCCGAGATTGCCGATTCGTCGGACATGCCGAGGTGGCTGGATCATATGCTCATCCGGTTGCATCAAGTATGCGGATTATAGGAAGGAAGATCTGGTGAACTTTAGGTCGATGGACAACCTTGGCATTTACTCATAGTTTATGTTCCATTGGCGGCGGAGTCGGTTTTTGCAGGTGCTTGACAACGGTCCGGGCGAATTGTGTTTTACAGGTGAGTTGATGCTGTTGCTTTGTGGATGTGCGCTCACTGCTCGCCTCAGATATATCCTGAACGAAGAAGACGTCAACATTTCCTTGGTCATGATCCAACCGACGCTCATGTCCTACATGCTTGGCGGTCCCCCATACCCTGTACTCCACAGCATCTCGATCAAGCCTGATACCATCCCCCTCTTCGATACCTTCCACATCTTCCACGGTGACACTCTCTCACTGGCACAAAGCAGGATACCAAGGCCAAGAAGGTTACGACAGCTTCAAGGAGCCCTTCGAGTCGCCCGTTGCTGACACGCAGAGCATGCTCTCGGACCGGTTCCCGATCCCACGATACATCCTGTACGACCAAGGCGGGGAGGTATTTGTGGAGCATTTGAAGCAGCTGATGGGTGCATTTCCTTTCTGATCGGTTGGGTTGGCCGGTCGGTCTTTCTTTGTTTCGTTCTCCTCTCGCTCACGGCTTTGGTTTCGGTCTTTTTCACTGCTTCTCTCCGTCTTTACTTACGCTATCTCTGTCCATGTCCCCTTGATTAATAGTGCAACACATGGATGCGTTTGGGATGTAGCGAGGTGGTGGCATTGAATTTACAGTACGTGGCTTTGAGGTATCAGACGATGGTTTCGCTGAGCATTCGTCAAGGGGCATAATTTCGCAATTTGAGCACAGTGCGATAACGGCAATAATGTACCAATGTCCAGCCTAACTAGACTTTATGGAGGTTCCATCACTTGCAGCGGTACTGCAGCTCACAGCCACTGACGTTGTGGCGGACATCCACAAGCCGTACGATCACGTTTGCACAGGCATCAACGTGGCTTTTTACACCAAATCATCTTTACCCATGGGTCCCCTCGTCGGTACGTGAGCCACGACACAATATCCATCCGGGTATCCTGCACAAAATGATAGCATCGCCTGATTCGAGTTCCTCCTGAATGCGCCGTGAGTGATTCATAATCTAGTGGAAAGTGTACGCACGGTTATGTGGATTGATCTGGTCGAGGGTTGAGATGCGTTGTTCTGGGCAACTGGTACCTCCTGACCCCGCTGAGTACGACGAATTAAGCTAAAAGAAATTATGCATACCACAACGTTCACCCGACCGGCTGAAGGCTGAGATGGGTTGTTTGATTGCTGTACCTAATAGGTGATGAGCGCTCGCGACAGATTCTATCATTGCTTGAAAGGAACACACTGGACGACCCTCCACCACATTTGTAGGACCCTGCTCACCACGAGGGGTACCCCTGAATAGAAACGTGATTCCAGCAAAAAAACCCTATGACATCCAATGAACCCCTGCACACAAACGAGGAAAACAACAAACCATTGGGGGTTGAGGATTGCTCCAAACCGTTCGCTGGGACCGAATGCTGAACCACCACTCCGATCGTCCATCGAGCAAGCGTGCTCACCCGTCTACGTTGGCCCATAGCCATCCGAGAAGGTCCTTCATGAGTAGGTTCCACCCTTGTTGGAGCTTGGGAATGAGGTTGTTGATCAGCACGCCGACGCGACTCTTTCGTCCCTCGGTTGGGTGGATGTGGCGCCGCATCCTTGTTACTCTTCCTTCTTCGTATGGGTAGACTCGGCACCAGCCTTTCAAGTATTCGAATGTGTCGAGACCATTTGGCGGGGGTTAGGTCGTTCGCTGAACGTGAGGACGCGCCATGTGGCGGTGTGTCATCTTCACGGGAGTGTGTAGAGGACGCCGAGGACACAGGCTACAGAAGCGTTAACATGAAGTAGAGGAAAACAGAATAATTACTGACGTCGCCGAAGTCGAACTGAGCCACTGCCGTGCCTGACGGTACCTCAGCCTATAGATTGTGAGACCTCGATGCAAACAGGAAAAGGATGGACGGATACCTCGAGGGGATTACCCTCCCTGTCTCTGCCACGGGTCTTGCCCGGCTGTCCATGAGTAGGTTCCTAGTGCATTTGTCAGTGGAATGGTCACGAATGCACAAGGCCTACTTACCTCGGGAGTGCCGAAAACGTCTGAAAGAATAGGATGGAGATTATGCACGCTAATTTTCCCGTCCGTCCGTCCAATTGCGAGATGGGTATCGTCGGAAGAAAGGGCAATTGACTTCATTCCTTCACCATCCTCAATAGCTGGTCCGATTTGAGTCAGTGTGGACGTGTCGAGGAATGAAACGACACGGCCAGCATAGGTAGCAAGGAATGCACCACTGCTGGCTAGAGCGACAAATTCGACTTTACCGCCGCTATCGAATTGATACGATTCGGCGAGTTGAGACCCGGTGGACACATCGAAAGACTTGATTTTATCGTCCATGGATGTGGCAAAAATTCGCAGGCCGTCGCTGGACCATGCAAGTGGGGTACATCGGAGCCGCTGGGGTATGGTCGTGTCAAAAGTAATGAGCTGGTCGCCGTTTTGACTGCCAAAGATGCGAATTGAGCCGCTGTAACACGCAGTAGCGATGCGCTCGCCATTGGGCGAGAATTTGATTCCACAGAGTGGATTGTCGTGTTGGAGGGGCCCGACGAGTCGTTCCCCGCTGGTGATGCTCCAGATGCTCGCTGTCTTGTCAATGGTCCCCGTCGCAAATCGAGTCGAGTCGGGTGAAGTGTCCACCGTGTCCACCTTGGTTTCGCCTTCCACTTCAATGAACTTTTCGTGCAGTTCTTCGTCCCATACACTCGCTCCCTTCGCTGTCCCGCAGACAATCCATCTATGGTCCCTTGACGTAGATATCGCACCCAAGTCCATGTCTTGCTTTCCGACTTCTCGGCCGTCTTCCAACCGCCACCTTCGAATTCCGTTGATATCCCCTCCCAAAAAATGCAGTCCATCGGGATGAAATGCGATAGCCAACACCCACCGTGAACCACCGATTTGCAATATTGTTGGGTCTTGTTGAATTATCAGCATTGCTCTCACTTCTCAGGTCTGAACAGCTACGCACCAGTCATTGTCGACATTCTGACCGATGGTACACAGTTGCGGGCGAAGTTCAAAGGACGAGGATTTCGGTTTAGCGGCAGCGCGCAAAAGTTGAACACGTTTCATTGTTCTCAGTATGGTCTGTGCCTCATGTCTCCGGCGCTTGTTCTTATTCTTTGCTCGGATCGCAGCTAGGTGACCTTGTTGGGACGACGAGGCAGGCAATCAATACTGGCAGGATCTTTCCTTGCTCCCAAGGCTCGCCTTACTCCGTTGTGTACTAGCCTCAGCGCGCATCATGCGCTTCGCTGCAGGACTCGATGCACGATCCACTCGCGAAGATCCTCGCGAGCTTCGCATGCATGCTAGGGCGCTTTGTATTGTTGGAGACGCTTTCAACAGCTGGAGGCATCCCTGGCGTTGACTATGTTATCACTCCCATGTCGATACACCAGCACCACCTCCAAATTGAGGTGGGCGACATCTTGTGTTCGATCCCTCCGAGCATGAGGGGGAATCGTGGCCGTGACGAGCGACGCCCCGTTTCTTAAGTGAATGTCGCGTCGACCTTCCAGTCCCGACGGAGGCTGGAATTAATATATAGTACAACATGCATTGTCGTTGGCGTATAATCGTAACATACTCGTTCGGCACGATCCCGGTGTCAGGTCAGACCATGCCAGTGATACAATACGGTACCCTACTGGATCGTCATTTCGATAGCGTTGAGACAAGGGGAAGTAACACCTACCGAAGCGCTGTCCTTGTGGACGATCTTTCTGTTCACGAGGGCGATCAGACATTTGTTCACGCGGGCTTGATTAAGGTCAGGTGGAGTGATGAGTTCGGTGACTGTGGCTGATGAATGGACGATAGTGCATGAATATATACGCATACACACGTTTGACTCCACGACCTTCGCTGTCGATCATGAACTCGATGACCATTTCCATGTGTCGGCGCAGACCCTGCGCGACGGTCCCATCAGCTCATCTCGCCAGGTGGACATGGGATACGCACGGGATCGCTACCACGAAATTCGAGCGGGAGACACATGACGATCTTTTCGGTCGCCAACTATGCCAGAACTGGTTAAGCCGGCCAAGCGCGGCATGAGCAAGCGTACCATGCGTTCCTTCTTTTCCTTGGCGGTGAGCTTGGCCTTGCCCTTTTTCCTTGGGCCGGGCTTTGGCGGAGCGGGTTTGGCGATGGCAGACGTGGCGGTGGTGAATGTGGTTTCGAGGTCTGTGGTCTCGTAGGTCGTCTTGTCGACGTCCGTGATCGCACTGGCGTCGGGTGCAGGCGGTGGTGGGGCTACTTTTTCGGCTTCGAGCGCGGCGCGGGCATCTTGTTCTGCTGGGCATCAGATGTGACGATGAGCATTGCCAGGCAACGCACCGGCGCGTTGTTGCGCCCGTTGAAATGAGACATCGGTCGGCGCCTGTGCACATCATCCATCATCATGGCGATGCTATACCAGTGATACCCACCTGAAGCCAGTCGGTGGTGAGTGCGTTCATGTCCATGGCGTAGAGCCAGCTCGCAAAGCTCTCGTTGAACGTGCGCAGCGAGTCGCTGAGCCTGCCCAGGTTGTCGACGTTGGCCTGCAATGCCTCTGCCTCGTCCACGAGCTCGGACAGGACGGGTTCGATACATCCGAGTCCGTGTGGTGCATCCGGGTGTTGCTGAGAGCGAGAAAGTGCGAACAAAGATCCTTGAGAGACGCGACGGAGAGGTGTACGACCGGTCATGATGTGAGATGATGTCAGCAGCGCTTGAAACCCTTCTGTACCGCTGTGTGACACGACGAGGTCAACCCTGGTTTTTTTTTTTTTTTTTTCTTGATGGCTACCGCTCTTTGATCAACCCCGTTCTGCATGTCACTGACCCCGAATCGACCCGGATATCCTCCTCGTGAACCCGCTCACCACCGGCCTTGATGGTCTTCAAGAGCACCAGCGTGTTGTCTTGTCTCTTGCCTACGCGTCTCGGAATTGGTAGCAAACCCGACTCGCCACGGAATCGAGAAAAACAACAGGGACACTACAGCTCTGCAAAACTCGCTCCCCATGGCCATCTCGGGGAACCAGAGCTCGATCCGTTTCGCGGAAACCTACACCCTCTCTACCAGCCCACCGACGTGCTTGATACCTCGCCATCCGAGGCCCATCTACCTCCCCTGCCCGACGGCGGTATAGGTGAATCGCCCGTGCCGGTCCATCGCTCAAAGCGGTCCAGCTACACCACTTTCTTTGCCTTTAGCTCCAAAAGAAAGTCTGTCGTCCACGTCCCTTCGCACTCGGTCTCTGGTAGATGGGTCGCTGGCAGCGGTCAGGCTCAGGTACACCTCATCAATCCAGGCTCGATTCCATCTCCACTTCAGACAGACGAAGACGAGTATTATTATTCCTACTGCGCTGCCACTCCCGTCCCCCTGCACGCTGCCACTCCCCATCCGGGCCAGGCAACCGCGTCTCCATCCAAGCGGACGTCTCATGACCTCGTTGGAAACCCGGATCTAGATTCGCGCCATTCCTCTCCAGTCGACCCCCATCCACCTCATACCCGCATTCACCACCCGTATGCATATTCCACCCCACTAGGTTCGAACACATACCTCAAAACCGTCAATACAGCTCCCTCTTTGCGCCATTCGGCCTCGCAGCCCTTTGGGCTCGATATCAGCGTGGTTGCACACGATAGAATACCCCAATCTCATCACGGACACGGCACGTCCCAGACTCAGCCAGACCTAGCACGACCCCACCTCAAGGCGTCCATGTCCACCCCAAACTTGGCCTCGGGACCTGCCCCAGCCCGTCCTCGATCACTTTTGAAAAAGAAACCCCCACGGTCAAAGATCCAGGAGCGCTGGTGGCAGGCAGAAACCTGGTGGGATGCCTTGCTGTCACCCTCTCCCCGTTTCAGGGTCAAGCAGACACCCCGTACACAAACTACCACCGACGATCCCATGACTGAACCTGCCGAAGGTGAGCCACGTAATAACCCGACGGTTATATTTCCCTCTGTCCCGGCTCCACGGCCCCGTGCAGTGTCCGTCACGCCTGTCACTTCCAACGTCAGACCCATACGACAGCTCACGAGGTCGCGATCTGCTGTCGATCTCCATGACCGACCATCCACCTCCGCCGCCGCGCGTGCCGGTTTCGAACCTGCATTGGAAACTCTCGTGGACGAACGCACACCCACCCCTGATCAGGTTCCCAGCACCGACGCCGAACTTCCTCTGCCGGAACCTCCCACCTCGCTAGCACAGTAAGTCGCCGTCTCTCCGCATTATTCCCACAAGTTAAGCTTGGATCCCCACAGGGTTATTGATGAGGCGGAAGCTTTCGAGCAGCAGCGGGCTCAGTGGAAAGAGCAGGCTTCCAAATCGCTTGGGAACAAACACACACGTTCGTTCTCCCGTGCACGTTCCAAGTCCCTTGGGGCGAAGCACGCGCAACGACCCCATACCGCAGAGAGCGCCAAAGCCCCGTTCAACCTCGAATTTCTCGCGGCCCGGACGCTCCTCGGCAGCCAGAGCACCATGCCCATCGTGCATGTCACCAAGCCCAGCAGTTCTTCGTCCCATTCGAAAGCACTTTCACATTCGCATTCACAGTCGGCGCATTCACAGTCTTACCGTTCCAACTCACGTGCATACTCTCATTCACATTCACATTCTCTAACCACTTCTAACTCTTCCAAGTCTTCTCGCCATCTGTTGCAACGCGGTCATTCTCGGAATGGGTCGTGGGGTAAACCGGCCTTTTTGAAGGCGAGCGTGTTCTGCGGCATTGGTGGGGACGAGTCGTACGTGGTCTCGGCGGACGAAAAGGTGCCATCGTCCTCGAGGGTCGACGTACAGGGGACAGCTCACCCGGCGGACGCCGAGGGCACACCGGGCGAAGTCGGCGTCGCGATCTCTTCGCCGCCGCCCCAGGGTTGCTTCGACCTCAAGCTGCCTGGCCATCCGTACACATCCGGATCCCGACACCGCGACGGCGACCAAGAGAGCCGCTGGTCGTCCAAGTACACACACATGTCCTCCGAGTACGCCGGCCCCCACCCATCGGCGATCGACGCGAGTCTCCCGCTGGGCACAACGAGCGAGGTGAGCCTACGACACCGACTACCCCCGCGCGCGGCGATCTACCCCCCCATCACCCCCATTGCGCATCCGTACCAGTCATCTGAGCGCGCGAGCGACGCGAGTCGTGGTCGCGCGGGGGAGGGATCGGGACAATCGGTTCCGATGGTGTCGGCGGGGGAGCGGAATGTGTATCCGCATTTATCGCTCAGTCATGCTGATTTCGAGCAGTATGGCGTGGGCGAGGCGCTCGTGTATGCGTCACTTCCGCGATCGGAGGTTGCCTTAGCGAAGCAGGTCCACGAGGGTACCACGCCGTCGTTGTTGCCATCGCCTACTGAAGCGGATACTACTTACGCGTCGCGCCCCGAGTCCGCACCCGAGCCGGAGCCGGAGATCGAGGAACCAGATCGGTCGTCGGTTGTGGTGGGGAGCACCCCGTCCGTGACGAATTCGACGATCCAGCTGGTCGTAAGCGCGCTCGATAACCCTGATGATCTGGACGAGTTTCGGGACTTGTTTTACACGCCAGCGCAGGGGTATACTGCCGGGGGTGGGACGGAGGCAGAGACGGAGTGCGATGCGGTGGGTAGTCCGTTGACGCATCTGGTGCGGAAGTTGAGTGTGCGGGTTCGTGGACGGGGCGGGGAGGGTTCGCGGACGCCGTCGGATGGGGGTGCGACGCGGGGTGAGTCGGAGCGCGGGATGGTATTCACGGATTTCCAGTCGTCGGCGTCGCCCGTGGATGTGTCTGTCCGATGTGGAGACGAGGTGGTCATACCCCAGGACGTCCGGTCGTCGTATACGATGTCTATGCTGGATAGCCCGTTGGACAACGACAATGACACGTTTGGTACGTATATACGTTGCGTGGATTCGAATTGGGACGGTGCTGATGCCGTGCGCGGTGATAGGGTACCCGATCAAGCGGGGTCATCTCGAAGCTGCTACTGCTTCGGTGAGCCATTCCCTGCTGCGCGTATCAACGCATCTCTCGATCCAAGACGGCGAACACGGGAGCGGAGTGGGACAGAGCGACAACAGCAACAGCAACAGCAGCGGCGACGGGGACGGAGACGAC
>JBBPLN010001056.1:0-10405 GCA_038089815.1 Sutorius eximius
CATAGCCCAGGGTGGGTAGCTCCATTCATACACCAACACTTTGTTTATATCTGTTTGTGCTCTAGATATATTCCATAAACAATCAAAATGTGCAAAACATTGGGACAATTTTGTGAGTCACTGTATGAATGGGAGAGCAGCAGGAAGCATGCTGATTAGCAGAATTCTGGTTTTAAATCCACATCACACCACTCACATACTATAAATGGGAGAGTAGCAGGAGACATGCAGATCAATAGGATTCTGATTTCAAATCCATACCACACCACACAACTTACTTCCTACAGTATGTATGAATGGGAGAGCAGCAGGAAACATGCTGATCAGCAGGACTCTGGTTTTAAATCCATGTCACACCACTCACATACTATACATAAATGGGAGAGCAGCAGGAGGCATGCTGATCAGTAGGATTCTGATTTCAAATCCACATTGCACCACTTACTCTCTGTGAATGGGAGAGCACCAGGAGGCATGCTGATTAGCAGATCCTGATTTCAAATCCACATCACACCACTTACTTTCTATGAATGGAAGACCAAGCAGAAGGCATGCTGATCAACAGGATTCTGATTTCACATCCACAACACACCACTTACTTTCTATGAATGGGTGAGCAGCACGAGGCATGCTGATCAGCAGGATTCTGATTTCAAATCCACATTGCACCACTTACTTCCTATGAATGGGTGAGCAGCAGGAGGCATACTGATCAGCAGAATTCTGACTTCAAATTCATATCATACCACTTACTTCCTATGAATGGAAGACCAGAGGAGGCATGCTGATCAACAGGATTCTGATTTCACATCCACAACACACCACTTACATCCTGTGAATGGGTGAGCAGCAGAAGGCATGCTGATCAGCATAATTCTGATTTCAAATCCACATCATACAACTTACAAACTATGAATGGGAAAGCAGCAGGAGGCATGCTTACCAGCAGGATTCTGATTTCAAATTTACATCACACCACTTACATACTATGAATGGAAGACCATCAAAAGGCATGCTTATCAGCAGAATTCTGATTTCAAGTCTACATATATTAGACCACTTCCTATCCATATCAAGGCAGTGGAAAATTATATTGTTAGCATAATGCACATTAACACTCCCCTTCAAACCACTTACTCCCTATCCTCTCAAAAACAGTATGACATACATTTTCACTTTAGAACCATTTACATATGAAAATCTATGGGAGCCACTTACCACCTATCCATTAATGAACATTAGGTAGCAAAGTCATCAATAACATTGTAATTTTCAAATAAAATCTGCATAAGGGATGCACTCACTGCCTATTAGAGGAAGCCATTCCATATCCCACAATAATTGGTTCAGAAGACATTAGACTCTTTTCTTTTCTTTTCTGTTGTCACTTATATTCTATCAACATTGCATGTCATGGCCTCCTATATCTTGATATACAATTCACCACTCACTTTCTTTATGGTTACCACACCACAAACAACAATTAATATACCATTCTCAGTGGGCAAGTTCATAATATCTGACAATCACCTAGGAAGTATAAGTGAATTGTATTTATACATTCTGAATCAGAGTGTTACCTGTGTATGTGGAAACCAGCTTGCTAATGCTTTAGCCAAGTTATGGCCCTTGTTCTTGTTGACTCTGAAATCAACATATGGCATCAAGGCACTTCCATGGTGTCAACAAAACAAGTGCTTCATCTACAAAATTAATTCTGCTTACTATCTGGTTGCATATTCAATACACAGCAGGATATTCTTTTCCTGAGCTGCAATCAACAACCCCTGCAATACTACATTGTTTAGTGCAGCAGCTGTCTGTTCCAATAATATATTGCATCCTTTGCCAGACTGGTCCATGTCTGAAAGTAACATAAACCACATGGCATAATAAAACAAAGTCATACACAAACATTCCAATTTGACAAATGCTTGTGGGGGAAATTTCATTTTGCTCAAATCCCTCCATACATTTCTCTGTGAAAAAACTTCCTCAGCACACTTTCTTTGCTTTTCAAGAAGTTCCTCTTCAGAAAATATGAGCAGATCTTCAGCTCCAACTGCCTGTGTGAATAAAGCATCCTATTTAGTGAATAGTACCACAACTGGCACTAGCACCCTTGTTTGTGAGCCTGCACCATATCATCATGCAATCTTCATTACCTGATTGGATGTCACATTCATTGAAAAACCTTTCCTCTGCCATACTAATGGGATGGTGATGTTGATCCATTGGAAGACAGTACCTTGCTCATATTCAAGATATTATAATGAAGCACAATGAGGCTACCCACCATATGGCATGGATCTGCTTGCTGAGAACATTGTACCAGCACACTGTGCAATGAAATCCTTCATCTGCTCAAACTCATCCTCATAACCAGCCTCAAAGCCAGGAGAGTCATGAAAGACAAATTTGGGGTTGCTTTTGAATACCATCTCACAATTAATGTCATGGTATCCATACTGTAATGGAGACACTGATCAGAATGGGAAGCTAGCTATATTATACATGATGACTATAACACTTACATCTCTTGATCCCTCAATCAAAATATCAGCCTGAACACACATCAATGGCATTAGCACTCAGCATATACTATTTTGGTCAACCATGCCTTTTCACCCTGATCATTGTAGATCTCCAGATTTTCTGTTGAGTTGCAGAGTCTCAGAAGAATGGTGGTCTTGCCAGCATTTGCCCTGTCAATGATGAGAATCCAAAACTGCCCAAATTTCTTCATGAGCTTCGAGTTGACATGTTGCATGAAACCGGAGATATCCCCAGACTCTGGCACATCAGGAGTGCCTGGACCAGAATTCGGCTCAGCCAAGACAGGATCTGTAGCTTGTTCCTGGATCAATTCTGAATCTGTGCACTGGACTCAAATACATGTAAAGTTGATACCTTCATTTGAGTCAGGGAAGTGGTAGAATCGCTGGGAGTTGCACCTGGTCGTGCATCGGATACATCATCACGTTCACAGGACTTGGAGACATGGGATTGGATGTGTCAGATGGCCTTCTTCATGTTCTTCATCACAAAAGTGGTGGTCAAGAGAGCTGGGCGATGAATATCGGGCGACTGATAGCTTCTAGATGGTGGATCCAAGCAAGGCTGCGGATGTGGCAAGGCATCATTAACCAATAAACAGCCTTCTTCGACATCGTCCACATCAGCAAGGTAAACAATCGTCAATTCACTGGAGCGATACCAGAGGAACATGCAGTTGATGGATTCTGATGTCTCTGCATAGTCCTTCTTATTTATGCAACACATATTGGACCACGCCCAGTGAAATCCACATTTGGCTGCCAGACAGCAAAATTCTTGGAGCTTTTGTACGCTAGACGGAAGATCACTGACCTCTTCCTGGGAAAAGCAGAAAATCTTTGGGTGCTCCTCTGGTAGAAGGTCATCCATAGAATAGATACCATGGGTTGCCTTTCTGACATCGTTGAGGGAGAGTTCTCGACCTCACCAACAGTGGGAGAACATGGCGTACACCAAATACTTGGCAATGAAAGAGTGGAGATCATCAAACTTCGGATGCTTGTCCAAGCATTCCATGTTGGGTGGGATATCAAGGTGTTTGGCCTCCTGGATAGCCGCCTAAAGCTTTATATTATAATCCATCCATATTTTGAGAAGCGAGACAATATCTGATTGTTCAAGGATGTTATGCTTGACCTGGGTAGAGGCAAGTGTAGCCTCTGAAGTCGAATGCGAGGTACAAGGACAAAGATTAGTCTGAGTGAGAACGCTAAGGGCGAGGGTTCAACACTACAAAGAGTTACTCTTGTGACAAGAGTATTCCCCTTTGGCTGCTGCAAAGGTTGGGGCAACTAGGCAACTGTTATGTCATGGGACAAGACTAGAGTGATATTGCAAGACAGTAGGTAAAACAGAGGGGAAATAGCTTAGCTACAACAAGGCCCAGAAGCTAAGCTTTAAGTACTACTGGAGAAATAAGGTTTCATAGAAGCTGTGGCTAAAAGTAGTAGTGAAACACAGCCAACACAGGTAGAGTTAAAAGTAACAAGATGAAGCACAGCCAATAGGAGCTGTGTGGAAAGCAACGATCAAAGATGGAACTGAAAGACTGGTAAGTGAGATCATGAGGCTATATGAGAGAATAACCTTAGAAGGCAGTGTCTGTAGAGATAAGGGATAATCCCAGGGAAATCCCAGGCAAGGTTATGGAGGGAAGTTACTACTGAAATGAAGGGGGCAAGAGTACGATGTGGAAGAAGAAAAGTGTGCTGGCAGACCAACTTGTAACATTACCTCCCATCTATGATTCGACTCTGTTGATCTCTATCAATTGAAGGCTGCAGGGGATCCTGTGACATTACCATATCCAACGGCGTCGATGACATTGTCACCATAGTCAGTGACTTCTTTGGCTGGATTAGGGGGATTGTTGATGATGCGGGTGTAAAAGCGCTGGTTGGATTTGCAGGAGTGGCGGTGTAAGAAAGATAAAAGGTGGGGTAGGGCAAATAAGCTTGTCCTAGGGGTCCTGTAGATAAGGATGTATGGTGAAAAGGGTTTGCTTCGACAGAACCGAGCGCGTTGCTGATAATCCAGATGAGAACGAGGACCGGAATGACGGAGAAATGAGTAGAATGAAATCCAGATGACGATGAAACCCGGATATCGAGGTTTTAAGCCAAAAGAGACCTGGACAAGGGTGAGAACCAAGCAGGGTCAATGGCGAACAACTGAAGACTGAATCCAACAGTTTTTGAGAGGAACTAAGATGAGATAAAATTTCTGCTAGTCATCCTACAGCTTTTATAGTCCGGGTACACCCGAGACTGTGTCTATAGCGATGACCAGGAGTGCATGTAGCATAACATAAGTGCCAAAGCATGTAAGAATGTCCGAGATGGGCGAAACATATGAAACATAAGCAAGGGAATGAAGTTTGAACACAGAAATGCCGACCGGATCGAATCCGACCCAGACCGGACTAACAGATATGAAACCGGATTACCGGACACGCACCAAGTAAACTGGATCGCTTGGAACTGGGTCGGATGGACTCGGGACACGATATGGATGCTTGAGGGACGATCTGAAAAGGATCTAAAAAGCAAGGATATGAACATAGAGAGTTATGACTCTCTACAGCGGGAGTGGCAGGATTGATGAGAGGAGGAGGAGGAGGAGTAGGCAGGAGGGGGTTGCTCTTCGGTTTGACAACGGAGAGGACAGCACCCCTGGGTATGGTTAGGGTGCCAACAGAGACATGTGGGGCATTGATACATAGGGCAATGGACTCTGATGTGGCCAAGCTTATGGCAGTGAAAGCACAATTCGTTGTAGTGGGGGTGTGATGGGGTGAGGGAGAGGGTGTGATGATCCCCGGTCCAGTGGGTGTCAACTCACCGAAATGCCTTGTCTTCCTCACTATTCAAAGGGGATGATGAGGCTGAAGGGGTGGAGGCGGTGTGCAGTACTGGGAGGTCATGGTACCGGGCAAGGTCCTAAAGGTACCAATCAATGTCTTGCAGGAATTCCCTGAACTTCAGCTGGTAGGCGAGAGTTGCAAGGGCATCCGAGAGGTGGCTATGGATGTCCTCAACCAAGGTGGCCAAGAGAGAGGTAGGGGCCCATGGAGAGGTGCAGAGGTGTGATGTGATGGGGAGGAGACGGTTGACCTGTAAGTAGGCTTTGTAAAGCGCAAGGAAGGGAGACCCCATATCCAGATGGGTGTCAATAGGTCTGGCCATGTGAGAGTCGTCTAGGTAGGCATGAAGGGTGTGGATGTATTCTGCCTCAGGAAAGTCCTGGTGCATATTGTTGGTGAAGGTGGGAATGGTGACGGAGACGATGGGGACGGTCTAGGGAGGGCGTCCAAATTAATAGATGCAAGGGAGATGGGGACTTCTTGGTCCAAGGCGGTGGTTGTCCAACCGGGTGTGGCGACGGTCGAGATGGACTCTATGTCAGAGAGAGAAAGAGGAGCTGGTGTAGAAGATGCAAGAGACGACACATCAGACATTGTTCCGTCAGATGGAGAAAGAGTAAGCGAAACAAGCGAACTCATAATGTGGTCAGCCATTGCATTGTGTAGAAGTTTGGATTTGACATGGTGAGGTGGTGGTAGCGTTGGGAGAGTGGTTGGGAGGAAAAGCAGCAGGGTGGGCTTTTTTATAATCATCAAGAGCATCCTTCGAATGTTTCAAGTCCTGCTCTGGGGACCAGGAGTCTTCTTCTGTGGAGTATCCTTTCCATTGGATCAAGAAGGAGCGGTTGTTAGGGGGTCTGCGATGTTTTAATATCTGTTCCACTTTGTATTCTTCTTTGCCTTCTATAAGGTCCAGTGGTGGGGCTGGAAAGTTCTGTCCATGGATGGAGTTCTCACGATAGGGAGATAGCAGGGAAGTGTGAAACACAGGGTGAATCTTCCATGTCACAGGCAGTCGGAGTTTGTAAGATACTGAAGATAGCACCTGAGTGACGGTAAAGGGTCCTTCCCACTTGGTGGCGAATTTCAGGTTGGAGACGGAGTGTTTCAGGTTATGGGCTTTGAGCCATACCTTGTCTCCCTTTTTGAAAGGAGTGAATTTTCCACAGATGTGAGAGGCCATGACTTGTCTGGTGAGTTCGTGGGAAGCAAGCACTTCGTCTTGTGCAGCTAGAAGGGCTTTTAGGCAGGATTCAACTGCAGGGATCTCCATTTCGGTGATGATGGTGGGGAGAGCATGGGGTTCATATCCCATCATGAGATAGAACAGGGATTTGTTTGTAATGGAGTGGGGGTGGTGGTTGTGTGCAAATTCGGTGTGGATGATATGTTTGGCCCATGTGGTAGGGTTTGCACCACAAAAGATGCAGAGATAAGTCTCTACTTCTTGGTTAACCCATTCAGTTTCTCCATTGGTTTGTGGGTGGTATGCAGAGGAGAGGGCAAGGTCATAGTTGAGGAGTTTCCCAAGTTCTCTGGTGAGGAGGGAGGCAAATTGGGGGCTTCTGTCAGAGATGATTTTATCATAGAGGCCGAAATGAAGGTAGACTTTGTGGAAGAAGAGTGTGGCTATCCCTTCAGTGGTGACTGTTTTCGTGGTTGGGCAAAGAATTACCCCCTTCATAAGGCCATGGTCCACCACAACCAAAAGAGAATCAAAGCTGGCGGAGAGAGGGAGATCAGTGATAAGGTCACAGGAGACCTGTTGGAAGGGGTGAGATGCCGAAGAGTGAATAGGGAAAGGCGGGGGGGTGGTTGGGTGAGTGTTAGCCTTGTTTTGTTGACACACGGTACAGCCTTCCACATATTTGTGGACGAATTGGGCGAGACCTGGCCACCAGAATTCAGAAGAGATGAGTTGGCAGGTTTTCAGGGTGCTGGGGTGTCCAGCAGAGTTGTGGTTGTGGCACCGGGTGAGGATAGCACAGTGAAGGGTGTCATCAGGTGGGATGTAGACACAGTTGTGAAAGGTGAGAACACCAGTGGTGTATTGCCAGTCACTAAGGTGGGAGTGAAGGGAGGGGGCAACGGATTGGTCAAGGGCCTGGAGGGTTGAGAGGACGAGGGGGTCAGCAAGTGAGGCTGATTTGACATGTTTGGCTAGGGTGGCGTCAATGAGATTGACAAAGAGGCATGGGGGGAGCAGCGGTATTGTCCACATCAACAGGGGGAACGTGATCTGGGCGACATGAGAGGGTGTTCGGGCTGGAGAGGAGTTTGCTGGAGACATGTGTAATGTGGAGGTCAAATTCGGACAAATCCGAGAGCCAGCGGGCTTGGTGGTGGTTGAGGTGTTGCGCTTGGCGGAAGTAGGTGAGATTTTTATGGTTGGTGAAGACCTGGGTGGGGAATGGCAAATCGCAGAGGTAGTGACACCATGAATGGAGGGCATGAATGATAGCAAAGAGTTTACGGTCATAGATGTTGTAATTGCATTCTGTAGATGAGAACACCTGGGAGAGGTAGGAACACGGGCACCAATTGCCATTGGTGTCCATCTGGAGGAGGATGGCACCAGAAGTCCATTGGGAGGCATCGGTGGCAATGGCAAATGGTTTAGTTTGGTCTGGGGTTGGAGGATGGGGCAAGCGAGGAACAGTTGTTTTAGGTGGTCAAATGATGTTTGACAGGCAGCCGTCCATTCCCAGGGGTGTGAGTTCTTTGTGAGATTGAGGAGGGGGTGAAACAAGCCTATAGGCGCATAGTAGGGAGGAGGCATAGACGAGGGAAGCAATGAAGAAGAGTGACGAGGTGAAGACTCAGTGATGCAGTGCGAAGCTTGCTACATGTGTTGGAGACGTGTTAGTTCTCTCGGAGTGTAGTGCTCGATGTAAGAGCTCAATCAAAGACCATTGTGAATGAGTATGAGAGAAAGATCGAATATATCAAACTGAGGGACTTAAGGTCCTCAGTGAACTACTTATATAGGTACATGCATGTGCTACCTCAGGGCAAGTGCAGGAATATATACTGCTAAATAAAGGAATGGGCCACATGTGGAATGGAAGAGAAGTAACGGTAATGAAAGTGGTGCGTTAGAAGTGAGGTGGTGGCAGAATGGAAGAAAGACATGCGGTGATTAGATCTGTCACAATAGATTAAGATCGGATCAGGAGGATCTGAGATCAAATCGAGATGAGATCTTGGAGATCTCCGTCGGAGATTAAAAATGAAAAATTGAGATCTACTAGCCATGTGAGGCTCTCCTATTCATAGACCCATAACAGGGGGCATGCGATGTTGGAGAAATCTGGGATGAAACGTCAGTAGAAGTTGGCGAATCCGAGGAAGGAGTGGATGTCATGTAGTCAAGAGGGTGTGGGCCATGAAGTGATCCCATCAAGTTTGATTGGGTCCATGGCGATTTGGCCTGGTTTGACGATCATCCCAAGGTATTCAACCTCAGGGGTGGTGAAGTTACATTTCTCTAATTTCAGGTGGAGGTCGAGTTCCCCCATTCATTGGAGTACACATTTGGTGCGTTCCTCATGGGTGGTCGCGTCCAGGGAGAATATGAGGAGGTCATCCATGTAGATGATGAGCCATCCTTCTGCGATCATGTCTCGAAATGAGTCATTCATGAATTGTTGGAATGTGGCTGGGGAGTTGGTAAGGCCAAAAAACATGACGGTTGGCTCGTAGAGCCCCTTGTGGGTGATGAATGTGGCCTTCCATTGGTGGCCATCTTTGATGCAGATGTTATTATATCCCCATCTCACATCAAATTTGGTGAAAACTTTGGCATCATGGAGTTTGTCGGTGAGGTCAGAGATGAGCAGGAGGGGGTATGCATCTTGGACAGTGTGTTCATTGAGGTAATGGTAGTCTTGACAGGGTCGCAGTTTCCCGTATTTCTTTTTAATGAAGAAATATGGGGAAGCCTGGGGGGAGTTCGAAGGGTGGATTTTCCCCGCTCGTAAGTTCTCGTTGAGGAAGTCCTTGGTGGCTTGTTGTTCCTGTGGCAACAGAGGGTAGATTTTTCCGATTTTTGAAGAGAAGGATTCATCGAGGTTTATTTTGTGGTCATAGGGTCTGGTGGGGGGAACGTGTTTGGTGGCTTCCTTCGAGAGGACAGATGCAAACTCAGAATATTCCGGGGGTAGCATAGTCTTGGGTTTGGCTTTTTCCCCTTCAATGGCAAGTTCTGTGGCTGTGGTCAGACGGGCCACTTGGGCAGCTGGGATAAAGCGAGATCTGCAGTGGATAACACAGTGCATGATACAATTATCAAGGGCATGTTGGGAGTATAGTTGGGAGAGTGTGGGTTTGGCGTCTTCATCCATGTCAAGGTAGTCATATAGTCTTGCATCCCAAACAGCATCCACATGGTGGGTACGAGGGGGTTGGTAGGGCGTTTCTTTAGTAGGTGGTCGTAGTTTAAGCTGATTTCGTTGTTCAGCTGAGGAGTAGGCCTGGAACAATTGTTTCGATTGATCGGAGGTTTCAGCAATGGTAAGGGTATTGCTGGCCCAGTCAATGACAGGATTGGCAAGGCGGAGCCAAGGATGCCCAAGAATAATGTTTTCTCATCCACAGTTTATGAGGTAGAAGGTTACTTCGTGCGCTATTCCTTCTACATTGATGAAGAGGGTGTAGGAGAAGCGGATTTCTCCTGCATTGTTCTGTGAGCTATCCACATTGTAGATGTGGAAGGGTTTCATGAGGTGGGTGGTGGGGAGTTTTTGTTTTTTGGCGAATTGCCAATCTAGGCAGTTGATATCTGCACTGCTATCGATGAGGGCACGGGTGTCGATGACTTTAAGAGTGTGCGATGGTACCACAAGTTGGACAGGGATTTGAATTCCTTTCATAGATGATGGTACAGTTACACGAGCACAAGTAGGTGAGGAGGGAAGACCTTGCATCGAACAAGGCTTCCCTTTTAAAAACCCTTCTGCAGCATGGCAAATCTAACCCTCCTTCCCC
>JBBPLN010001057.1:0-10402 GCA_038089815.1 Sutorius eximius
TGGTCTTTGAGTATTTGTAATTCATCCTCACAAGCTTTACACCAAAGCACTTGTTCAGCTGGAGGGAGTTTAGCAATGTCCTTATAGGACCAATCGTGGTAGTTTACATTCATGTGATGTTCTGTGATGGGGACCACCGTGGCACAAAGGTATTTAAGCAGCCTATCTCCCCCTTCCCTGGTGATCTGTTCAATGTCATCTTCTGATGGAGTTGGGGACGGAGGGAGTGCACCTGGGATGTCCAGTGTAGGTGGTTCTGGAATGCATGAGGTGGAGGGACCTGGCTCATTAACCATTTCACGCCATCATGCTATATGATCGGCATCTTGTACCTGTCAAACAGGATTTGTACGTTCGCCATAAATATTACCCAGGCACACAGGCACTTGGCATAAATGCTCAGAGTGCTGTGGCAGAGTGGGTGTGGCAGGCATGGGGTGGTGAAGTGCTGGAGGACGGCGAGGTGCCGTAGGAACCAGAGTGGGCCAAGATGGCTGTGCAGGTGTGACCAGAGGGGCAGAAGGGCTGGGAGGGTGCTCAACTGGAGTCTCAAAAGCAAAATTTGTCAAAGGTGGCATGGGCCAAGGTGAATATGGCATTATTTGGTCACATAAATATGTAATTGGTTACAGACCCAGGAGCCACCCCAATGTAAACTGTTACAAGTTGGCACACCAGGTACACTTTTCTTTTGCCATGTCTTACTTCTTCCCCCTTCATTTCGCTAGCTACATCTTTCCATAGACTTGCCTCCCCCTGAAAATATCTCATATCGTCACAGACATAACCTCCTAGGGCGATTCTCTTGTATTGCCTCATTTCTCCATCATTCACAGCCTCATTACCATGTTTCACCTTCATCCTTGATCGTAGGCTTTACTGTGTTTATGGGTCGTGCTTCTCTTCCATTCCGTTCTGCCCACAACCCACTGCAGAACCTCATCGCTTATCTTGAACCTTATTCTTGCAAGTGTATAGTCTCCACACTCACCTAGATACCTCTCAAGCTAGCTCAAGGAACATGGTCCAGCCCATTTGGTGGACATGTGACCAATTGCGAGAGATATGACAGGGCCCAAGCAGTGGATGCATGACTGAACTCGAGGGATGTGGGCAGGCCTGTGGGGTGGCTTGATACCAAAGGCGAGAGACATGGTTGGGCCCAAAGGATAGACATCTACAGGCGAGAGATACAGCCTGGCCCAAGGGAGTGATATGTGACAAGCTCAAGACATGTGATTGGGCCCAACAGTTAGACACCTGTCTGAACTTAAGAGATACATCCAGGCCCAAGGGGTTGGACATGCAGGATGGACATCCAAGTTAATATAAGTTGGATGCATATATGTTTCTTGCCCTCATCACGATCCCATCTCTTTAGCAAGGTGGTGTCTCCACCCCCAGGACTGACTCAAACCCCAGGACCATCTGTAGCCCATGAGCTAAATCCAATGTAATCTGAGTTATTCTGACTCAGAGATGAAAATGCTGATTTTGTACAAGACTGAGTTCAAGCTACTTGGATGTTTAATTCAGACCTATATAAATTTCTATTTCTTGCACTGACTGAAACCACCCAAACCCCTAAGACTCATGTGGCCATGGGATGTGCGCTCAAGCGCCAAGTAGCTAATCATAAATAGGGGTTATGTGCGAGTGTGCAACCCAGCAGGCACTTGTGCTCGTGTGATCATGTGATATGACAACTGGTATGCCTTGAGCATCTAAGTGGTGTCAGAGATCATGTGACTGGTTGTCTAGGACTCAATCCTAGTAGATGTAGCTTTGAGCTACGAGTCATGAGTGCTTGATGGGCGCTTTAAGCAAAAATCATAGGGGTTAAAATGTTACCCTGTAACACTGACTATGATCCCACCTCTTGAGCTAGGCAGTGTCTCCAGCCCTAGTGCTTGTGTGACCTTGGTGGGGTGTTGACCAATCAGGAATCAATCAAAATGACAAATTTATACACATCTGAGTATTCCAGATGTATATAAATTTGTCATTCTGATCTCCAAGTCAGAATAACTGTAATGACATCTAACCTAGGTCATGGGCAATAGATGGGGTGGTTGGGGCTGTCAGGTATGGTGGTACCTAGGCTGAGTGACTTGTTCAGCCCTGAATGCTACATAGCAAGCCTAAGGGTTAGCATGGCTTCAGGAAGAAACAGCAAAATGCTTCAGACCCAATCTTTGGTCAAGTTAGGCGGTTTTGGCTCAGGTCGGATATCATCCGAGTTATTCTGACTAGTCTGAAGGATCTGTCGAAAAGAACTGGTAAAGCATGCAGCACCATGAAGGAACTCTTTGGTTGGGTACACCCAATTTCATCCAACAGTCATTACAAATTGAGGGACAACCCAGCATCCACTTCCTCCCCTTATCTCTCCAGTATCTATGCAAGCCAAAGTCCAGGTTGAACAATGCTCATTGCAATACACTGATCTGCAAGCTCAGTATATGGTAATGTGATTTCAGGCACACATAGGCTGTTATAGGGGTGTATTTTTCGCCCTTATTTTCACACAGTCACATGATCTCAGCATGTCAGTAAACTGCTCCCTCGGGATAGAGCCCCACCTGACTCATTAGCTGCCAACACCACTCACTCGCAAGTCATTGCAAGTCGTTGTGCTTTGGATCAGTCTCTTATCTTCTCTTGGATCTACAATCCGACCTCCCTTATTTGTCCTAGTTGACATTATTATAGAGTTCATACTCCGACGCCGAGAGCGCCACCACATGCTACACGCACAGGCTAGGGCCAAGGGTCAAACCCTAAGGCTGGGGCTATGCGCTTCTCTCTCATTTCCGCTCACCGCCTCATAGGCTGTTCTCTTCCATTCCTATGCCTCATGCCTATGCTTCCTTTTAATCTCTGCCCCACAGCCTTGAAGGCTATGTATGCTTCCATTCTGATGCACAGCCGATAGCGGGCTGTGTGTCCATTAGTCCATATAGAGTAGTAGATCGTTAGATATGATCCAAACATGTACACACTACTGAGTAGTATAAAATGGCTAAGACCCGCTCCAGTGAACTTCAGTTTAGTTCACTTGGAGTCTTCCCCATAAGCTCCATTCTACACTCTTGAGTTATTAGTCTTGTCTGGCAACCTACCGCTTGTCTAAGCTTCTTGGGTTGTTTCATAGGCCTGAGCTTGGAACTTCCAAAGGACATCTCCCCTGATCCATCTATCCCCCTCCCCACCATTTTTGAAGCAGACCACCTTGTAAGGATGCTCAGTCAGGCATATCAAAACAAAGGTGTGTTGAAACAATGACGCTGTTGCATGACTCCAGACCATTCCAATAGTCATGCTGGATGGCATAGATATAATCAGGCTTGGTGAGTGAGCAAATGCTAGGGCAACCCAAGCTTCAAATGAAATACCCAACCCAACTTTTGGCTCCAAGTACCCTCTTCTCACTGAACCCTCCATCATGACCAATCATTCCAGGTATATTTTGCTTTGGTATTTGCCAGATGGTATGAGCCTCCCAAATCAAGTATGTCTAAGTGTTGATTTATTATGCTAAAGTAGAGCTTGAATCTGAACTCCACAGCACTACATATGGGACAGCTTAGAATATCTTTGGCAATCTCTTACCAAAAAAATATTGGGCTGTGGAAAAGAAGGTTGGCGAACATCAGAGGAATACTTTTGGACAGGGTCTACATTGCATGGGGCCATCAATCTCTCTCCAGCATGGTTCCAGCAAGGTCATAACATAAGCCATGCATGCCATTACTTCAGCATCCATCCTCAATGATATCCAGGGAAACACCAGCACCCCAGCCATTTCCCAGCTCCTAAAGTCCAGCCAAACTGACACTCAACCCTGAGAATGGCTAATTGTTATGGAGGAACATGCTGCATTATTGACTGTGTCAGTTTCAATCATGCATCCTGAAATGTATGCAACAGGCCGAGAGGCAATCACCTGCCTTCAGGAATGGATGACCAAACATGGCAATGAAGATTTGAAGGAAGTCCTGCTGATGTGGAGCTCGGTATACAGTGTTGTTTCAGTCATGGTCAATTGGGCAAGCCAAATCCACACTGACTGAAATGGCTGTCCATAGTGGTTCAACCTGTTGCTCACCATTGCAGATTATGACAAGTTGGACTTTGTCATACCAACTCTCAGTGTTTGGTTACAGTATGACCCAGGGACTATGTTGGCATTTTTGGGACGAATGCTCCAACATGGTGTCAGACATGCATCTGGAGATAGGGCTGTGCTATTATTCTACATGCGGGACAATGTGCATGAGTTCACTCATGTTCCAAGATGTAATTATGCCAAGTATGCCAAGATTGGGATGCCAATATAATTCATGCTAATACATTTGACTCAGTGTAATCAGGTTACAAAGGAATGATTCCCTTCCAAAAGTCACTAATATCCTCCCATGCCAACTTCATTGCTGCATCAGCCTTGTCCAACTCTTTGAGATTTTCCCTCAACTGGGAGAGTATTTTGTTCTTCATTCTGTCAACCTTGGTGTTGTGCTTGCTCAACAGCAGGCTATCAGTCAGCCATGCATTCTTGGAGGGCATGATCTTCAGTGGTTCAGCACATCGACAGAACATGCATACCTTGAAAAACCCTTGTGCTCTGAGGAAAATCTGTGCTGGTGTGCACATTTTCATCTCCCCCTCATACCCCTCCATCAGCTCCTGTCACCATGCCTGGCAAAATTCAGATGCCACCAACCACATTGGCAACAGCTCCCTGGTCTCTTCAACCCACATGATACATTTGGGCTTGATGTCTGAAACGGCCTTGGCCAGCGCATCATCACTTTGGATGTCAAAGACCAAATACCAGAACCATGGCATTGGCAGTGGGCTGAAGTTTAAGGGTGCATATGCACCAAGGAGAAGCTCATATACAGACTTGCAAAAAGGATTAGAACAGCAGAAAATTGTACTGAACTCCATATCATATCTATCTGGAAGTTTCTCTCCCAATATTTCAGCCAGGCTTTTTTCTTCTCCAATGCCAACGAGTAAACAGCAGCCTCTATGTGACACTTTTGATACCAAAGCATCATATGGAAGGCTGAGCTGCTCATGTCATCCCAGGAAATGCCCATCATTTCTGACATTGTTGCTGCAGGGTTGTGTCGAGAGATCAAGCGGGGTGGCAAGATGGACCATAATATATCAGATGTCAGAGTTCTAATGGGTCATTTCCACTTCCACATGTGGTCCTATTGACATAATCTAATCAGACAAAATAAATTGTATCTCTGGATTATTGGAAAGGATCCTCATCTTCCTCCTCTGACCAAGATTGGAAGCTTTGTAATTCAGCCAGACACTGCTCTCAAAGCCTTGAATACATTGATTGCTGCCGAGCAACATGACACTTCAGACTGATTTCTGACACTTTGGCATTGTCAGCTGCATATGAGCCCCATTCCTGGGATTTGTGGTTGAAATAGCTTGCCGTCCATTCAAACTCAGCCAAAAGAAGGTCCTCCTCTTCCTCCCATCAATCCATTGTTGCCTTCACTCATAGCCAGTGTACCCTGTAGACTAAACCAATTCAGATAACAAAGATGAATGGGAACAATGAAATTTACATTCAGTCATCCAGTCATTCATTTTGGTGTCCTTTGGGATGTCCACTGTCCAGAACCAAGTGAGCTTGGTGTTCCGATGGAAGGTTAAATTCGGCTCTTGGATTGCTGTGGTAGCCTTTAGATCTGTGTTGTTCAGTGGTTGGTATTTCATCATGATGGCCAGATCTGCTAATAACTGCACCATTGCTTTGCGTGCCTGATGATATATTGCCACATGTCGGGATATGATCCTCTTGATGGCATTTACTTTTCCCCAAGCGTGGGTGGTCATCACATGGCTCTTCGCATGCTGAACATCGTTTTGGAACAATATAGCCTTGTCTGCCAATGCAAGCCAAATTTCATGCAGTGCATCATTTACCTGCCCAACACAGAGCCAAATTTCTGCTTGGACCAATTTATCGGCCCCAAGCATCTTGCACTTTTCAACACCGAGGTTAGATGGCAATGGGAGCTTAGTTTGATCAGGCCTTTGTGCCTCGGGATCGTCTGACTCATCGCCATCACCATTGCCTTCACTTTCCCAATCCTCAGCATCTGAGGCTATATCTTTGGCATAATCTGCTCCGAGATGTAATTCAGCATCAGTAAGAAATCCTGATATGTCTCTGGCAAGGTGATCTGCTCTTCTGGCCAATGCAAGTTGCTGTATTTCGGTGTCATGTGAAACAAGCCGAGGGCGCGCTAGGGTGAGATCAAGGAGGAGATGACAGGAGGAATATTCAAGGAGTGACGAGGCGAGGACTCGCTACAAGCATAGGGCTTGTTGCACATGTTGAGGATGTGTGGACTCTCAGAGCTGAGCTCGATGTAGAGTGTACCGGAGTGGCCATTGCCACAAGGTATGTGAGAGAGAACTCAAATATATCAAACTGGGGACTTGAGGTCCTCAGTGAACTACTTTATATATGTACAAGACATGTGCTACATCAGGGCAGGTGTGGGAGTATGTATGACTAAATAGGTAAAGTACAGCTGAGGAATGGAAGAGTAACAGTAATGAACTCGGCGTGTTAGCAATGATGTTGTGGCAGAATGGAAGTAGAAGCAGTGGTTAGATCTGCCATGATAAATGAGATTTGGATCAGAGAGATTGAGATAGGATCAGGATCAGGATCTCAGAGATCTCCATATGAAAATAAAAAAGTGGACGACAGCTCTGCAATACATGGGGCCGCTTCGCTGCAATGTCCCATCTGAGGGCAATCTGTGCCTCCTCAATCTTTAATCCCCTGGATAGCCAGGTTGCAAGTCCTCTACTTGGGGGATTCAGCTGGATTTTGGCATGCAGCAGCTCCATCTCCACACTCCAGATGCTTGGTGCTGGAATGAACTGAACCCACAAATATCGTGAATGCACATATGGGGAGACTAACCCTTTTCCAATTGCATCTCAAATATGTTCATGGCGGAAGGGTCCGTGATCCACTTTGCATACACCTGCTCCTCCTGTGAGAGCCATCACTTTCAGTCAGCCTCGGTCAGCCCCTCGTCCAGATCACGAAATGCAGAGTCAGCCGAGGCAGCAGCTTTCCGAGCAAGCTTCAGCTTTCGTCGAATGCTTTGTCCTGTTCGGTCCAAAGTGAGCCACAGCAATTTTGTATGCTGACTGAATGCTTACTCATTTGGATCATTTTCAAGAAATTAGAATCATTCATTTGAAAGTCCAATAATTCCTGTTGGTGGGGTGATGACATACCCCAAGTGGATTCCGAAACAATGTTCAAAGTGGACCATAGGGTCTTGATGATTTCTCTGTTGATTTGCCTGTATTCATATGGTAGAGCTGGCATTTTCTCAACAACATTCATTTACTTTTCACCCTTCTGAAAGTCAACAACCGAATGTAGTATGAAGCATCCATGCCGAGCACATGCCGAGGCACCAATCCCCATTGCCTCCAGCCTCCCTCAGCTTGCATTTGCCTGATTGACTGCGTGATGATTGTTACATGTTGATCTCTTGTGTTAATCATCAGCCTCCAATGGAATAAATGAATGTCTTTTGGTATACCTCCACAGGCTGTTTGGTGACCTTCAAATACTTCTGATATTCCGTTCGGTTGACCATATATCTAAGGCCATCCATCAGCCAGGCCTGATCATCTGGTTGCCTTTCATGCAAGTGCTTGGCTTTGAAATTTCCATCCATTATCACCGTTTGGCTATATTTTAGGCTGTGTGGGTGAATCAGATAGCATCCCAGCATGGAGCTGAGGTAATCTCCTACTCTGACAGCTCATCGGCAGGCACATTAACATTTATTCTGGGCTGGGGACAGGCTGGACAAAATAAAGCCAGATCCCCTTGCTTCAGTTCATCAGACTGATGGCAGAATCCATTCCACTTTAGGAGTTTCAGCAGCCTCCATTGTCTTGCCACCTGAAGTAGCTCTCAGTATTGGTTCTGTAAAATTCTCAGGCCAGGGAGATGGAGGTATGATTGGACTCACAGGCACAGCATGCAGAAACACGCTGGATGTCATCCACCTCAATTTACTGAAATAATTCATTCCAGATGTTCCACACTCCAGGTTGTCTCAGATAAAATCATTGAGAACCCTGAACGTAAATGTGGTCTTCAGTGAGTGTAAGGTTGTGGGGAACAGTCAGTTCCTAAGTAACTGCAAATGCTTGGGTTTGGACCCTTCACATGCACAGTAATTGATGGTGAGAAAATGTATTCCAGTCACATTAATGACAGTGATATAATCAGAACCCTGAGGGGGACAAAGATTTCAGGGGAGATTGTCTGAGTTCAGGTCCTGCCATTCATCATGATCATCAATAGGTGTCTGTGGTCTTCTGCCATCTTGCCCACTATTGTAGCATGTCATACACTAATCTCCACCATGTCTGAGATATATTTCCAAGCCGGCCTAATTAAGATATTCAAAACTCAGTCTACTTCAACTCTCAAATGGCAGAAGTGACATACCAAAATAAGGGGGGAATCCTGAAAGAAGGTGCCTGTCCATTGCTGAATTCTATGGAATGGTAACCTTTTATGTGCGGTCCGACAACAATGAGTACAGAAGAGAGGCATCCCAAAGCAATCAGAGCATCAGTAAGTACCATCGGCCTTGCATATCTTGCAAACTCTTGGTTGAGGAGGGGCTTCCATATCCAACAGGGCTCTCAAAAATTCCCCTGCACGAGGAACCCATTCGGCCAAATAATGGTTGGATGTCTATGGAGCAATCATTGAACATATTGTATTGGACACCAATACATATCTCACATTCTTGGACTGAAGTACTAATGGCTTTATCCTGTCATCATCCACACCATAGACATGCTGCCTGTTCCAAAGTTAATCAGCTGCAGCAATGTTTGGTCAACCAGTGGGCCTGCATACGTTTCATCACTGAGACCAAAATGCAGGCTAGAAGGGAATGATTTCCCTGGAGTGGATTGGTTGGATTTTGATGGTGATTTACTGGGAGCTTTGCCTTCCACCCTTACAAACTTCACTTTCGGCCCTGCCTTTGTCTCCTTTGTGACAAAAGTCATATGTGAAACATTACCAACATTGATCTTTCTCTTGTAGTGATGATTAGACATGGTATTTGGGTAGGATGGAAGGAGTATTGTTCAGTATTGTAAGTATCTTTCTCTGATTCCACTCTTCAAGCCTTCTATTTTCAGCCATGATCTGATCAGATGAAGTAGATAAATGCACTCAGGTTCAGACCAGAGCTGGCTATTCACCAGCTATTTAAGGTTTCATACATTTCAACCTGCCCTTCCCTCAGATATTTAAGGTTCTGCATGCATTTGGCTGATGGACTCTCAGATAACCATCAAAGGCAATGTGCAGCATAGTGTATTTGTCCATATGCAGATTTGATACCTAGGAATTGAATGGATACTGCCACAGGGCTAGACCCCTCCTTTTTTCAGAAAACAGACATGTTCGCAGGATACATTGACCATTGCTTCATCCAACCACCATGTCTGATATTGAAGACTATGCTGAAAGTATGTACCAAGACACTGTCTACAATTATTCCAATGGTGAGGAAGAGGAAGCTGAACTGGATGAGGTGAAGGTGGGGTCTGATGCCAAAGGCAATATGCCAGGCCAAGGAGCAGAAGGAGATGAGGAAGAGCCTGATGAAGAGGAAAGTGGTGAAGCACAGGAAGATGCTGAGGTTGAGGGGAATGAAGGCTGAAGTGGGGTTGACAATGTTGGTGAAACATAAGGTGAGAGCAAACCAAAAATGTGTGTTTAAAGAAATAAACTGAAATAAATAAAGAGAATGAACGAGCTCCAGCCCCTGGGGGTTCAACCAGGGAGGGTACTAAAATATCCCACTCCATTAAGGGAAATTCATCTGAAGGGCCTGTAAGCATGACAGATTCGGTTCACAAAATGAAACCACCCAAACCCCTAAGGCTCATGTGGCTGTGGGATGTGCGCTCAAGTGCCAAGTAGGGTTGCGTGTCTACCTAACTGATCTCTTGATCTTGGAACTTAGGGGCTAAAAGCCCGAAGAGAGGAAAGGAGAAGTGGCGAGTCACATCGCTGCTTAGGTGGAGTTATGGGAAACTCTTCGAAGTGAACTAGACTGGAGGACGTCCAGCTAGGTCACTCCAGCTTATATATGGACCAGCTACCTATGTACACCCATGTATGGTAGATCTAAGATAAATACTAATCTATATATATATACAGTGGCTCAAATAAGTGTCCCAATGTTGGACCATTTTAGAAAGACTTGACATTTGCAAGAGAACCAAAAGGTGTTAGCTCTAACTCTTGCAGGGTCATCAATAGCTCTAATCCCTGCCCTGAAGATGAGCT
>JBBPLN010001058.1:0-10395 GCA_038089815.1 Sutorius eximius
GTATCTGATTGGCAAGTATCTGCCAGTAGGAATTCGCCCTAAGCTCTGTTGTGGAATAGAGCTCTCTGGAATATGCACCATAGTCTGGTACTCGATCTGTGGGAATCTGGACGTCATTGGGAGGAGTTGGTATATGGGAATGTCTAAGGCCAGGTGACCAAGGAGGGTAATAGGCAGACAGTGGCTCTTTGAGCGATACTGGGGATTCAGGAGTAATGAAACCCGGGATTCTCAGTGGAGGAACTGGGATTGGGGAAGCAGGCTCAATGTGGTCTGATCCTTCAAGCCAAGTTAGGTGAGGAGATCTTTCTCTAGTAGGTACTTCTGGTGAAGAAGCAAAGAAACCAGTTGTAGGAGATGCCTGAAAATAATCCCAAGGAGGGGACATCTCAGAATGGAAAGGGAGAGAAGCCAATAAGAAGGTCCTTGTATATGGAGAATCTGGGATGTATAAATCCTGAAGTGGTGTCTGAGGAATGTTATTATAACATTCTCTGATTGTGGGCAGCTCTGCTTCTCTGTGAGGTGGAGGAAAGTTCTCCTGTCCTATGAAAGCAAGATATGGGGCATAGGCTAGCAATGCCTCTAAAGCTGCAAATATCAAGATTTGGTGAAATGTGGCTAAATCACTGTGTTGAAGGGCAATAGAGCCATCTTTCTGTTGGTGAAGTTCACCAAGTTCGAGAAATCCTCTGCAAGTGGGAGACAGTAGCTTGTAGGGTTCCTCTTCAAATGAGGAAACATAGGGCCTGGAATTCCCTGGTGTGGAAGTGGACTGACAAGAATCTTCTTCTTCCAGAATGGTACTTTGAGGATGTGGTTCGTGGGTCAACTCATCCGAAGAGTGTTCTGACAGTGTAGGAGAACCAACCTGAACTGTCTGATGTTCAACTATGATAGTCGAATGAAGAATCAGTGTTAGGTTTGGTTCAGATCCATGAATAACAGAAATATCAGTACAATCTCCTTGAAGGGAGGATCGTATGACTATATCTGTCTTGCCAAAAGTGTGCATGTGTAGGCCTCTTCTCACCTGAGTGGGCAAGGCAAGGTTTTCACCATGTAGCATCACAAACTGGGCAATCCCTGAGAGGGTTGCAAGTCTTGTGAAACCAGCAGCAATGTTTTTGTCCATGTTTCCAGTCTATGAGCATGAAGTGGAGTAGAAACCATAAAGTGGTTGCTAAAGCCACACTAGGTGGGGCTCATAACCTATTTAAATACTGGAGTATTCCAATGTGTGCAGTCTGGCTCAACAAGGTACTTGGTTTGAAAGGAGAGAGCTCAGAAGTAGATCTCTAGTGGAGAGTAACTCACTAGGATAATAGACATGGCAACAGGGCAGAAAGATGAACAAGAACAAAGCTAGAGACTGGAGTAGAGCAATACCAAGGAAGCTAAGGAAGTAGCTGAGGGTTTGCAATCCAGACTAGACAGTGAGTTGTTAACTCAAGTTCTTGGTTGGTTATTGGTTGTGGGTGGAGCAAAGCTCCTTAAGTACAATACAATAGTGTATGGTAATGTTTGTCCATTGTCCATGTAAGGAAAGTGCAAATGCACTGTAAAGGACAGAAAGGGAAATACCCACTAACCAGGTCTAAGGGTTGAAGATAAGGAACCCTTGACCCTGCTTCATCTATCAAGATAGAAGTGGATGTAGAGATAAAGGGTCTGGCCCTTGTATCATATCTGGAAGTACTCTATACCCAGATAAGTAGAGTATGGGTAAACCCTGAACCCATGCTCTAGATCTCTTACTAAGTAGATAAGAGATAAGCGATAAGGATAAGAGCAAATAGAAATAAGAGCTCTTATCTCTGATTATCTATGATGTCAAGTATGAGTCAAAGTGATAGTGAAATGGCCTGGACTGCTCTGTCTGTCATGTGTTGTCTGTCATGTGTCTGTCACATGTCAGTCACAACATATGGCCTCAAATATAGGTAGTTCAATTAGAAGATTGAAGTACAAATACCTATATTCTCAACACTCCTCACTGGAAATGGTAGAAAGACTTGATGTCTTCAGGGAATAGGGGTAAGAGCTGATCTTCCCTTCTTGAATGCATGTTTGGCAAGATTCTTTGTGAAGATGTCTGCCTTCTGTTGTTTGGAGGGAATGTAGTAGATGGATATCTCCTCCTCCTGAACTGCTTCTTGAACATAGTATTCAGGAATGCAAATATGCTTTGTGTGTCTTTCTTGTGTAGGGTTTGATGCAAGAAAGATCGCACCTTGGTTATCTACACAGAGTGGGAGTGGTCTGAGTGAAATTTTGATTTCATCAAGGAGGTTTCAGATCCATTGGAGTTGTTTGGTGCACTCCATCATTCTGTAGTATTCTGCTTCTGTGGATAAGAGACAAACACATTTCTGTTGTCTAGAGAGCCATGATACTATGCCATTTGCTAAGAATATGACATAGCCAGTGTGTTTCGATGTCTCCAGCCCAGTCAGTATCCAAGTAGGTGATAAATCCATTGTGTGATCCTTGTCCAGAGTATTTGATGTGGTGACTTGTAGTACCAGCCAAGTAGTGTACTATGTACAAGGCCTTCTGGAGATGATGATCTGGAGATGGATTGGCAGAATACTGTGCCATTTTGATGATAGAAAAGGTGAGATCAGGTCAAGTTCCCAACATGATGTATAGGAGTGATCTGATGACTGATTGAAAGTGAGTACATAGAGTCTGTTATGACCAAGGCCTAAGCAGCACTTGGCAAGCTCTAATGACAGCCAAAGGCAAAGGTCCAGGCTTGATACCAGACAGTAACGATCCGGACTTGATACCAGATGATGAGAAGTGAATATCCAGGCTTGATACCAGATGGTGAAATGACAATCATAGCGTCCTCATGGCTGAAGGTTGACCAGGATGAGAAGATGCATTGAAGCAAGGTATGAAGGTACAAGGAATGCCATATGGATATAGGGAGATCAAGGTTAAGCGATCTACTAGAGAAGCAAAGGTATATATACAATAAGTGAAGGGCGCTGACTAAGTGGTATGAAAGAGGAACTATGCAAGGATTGTCAAAGGTTAGGGACACATGTGTGTGAAGTGCGATAAGTGCGAAGGAAGAGACATGTGGAGGGTCCGTCTGATAAGACATAAGCCACAAGAATGAAGAGATAAGAGATACGAGGATAACGGATGATGCATCAAGCAGGGATCTGTAGGGCATAGGGTGTGAGAGAGGACACGTGGCCTGTAGTCTTCCTGATGAGACATCAGGTGGAAGCCCAGGGTAAAGGGCATGAAGAAGCCCAGGGTAAAGGGCGCAGAGGTAGAGAACCACTGTGATGAGGAAGGTGGGTGACAAGGAAGCAGTGGTGACAAGGAAGGCATGGTGCTTCTGTGAGATGGAAGCGAGGTGATGGGGAAGCCTAGGTGACGAGGTACTGAGGTGACAAGGTGACAGGATGACAGGGAGCCGAGGTGACAAGGTGGTGAAAGGTACTGAGGTGCCACAGTGGCATGAAGGAATGATGGGAGGGCAACTATCATGCAGTTCTGTAATGAAACAAGAGAGGGGTCCAGGGGACAAGTCGACTGTGAATACCAGTGAAGGTACATAGGGTCATCGAGGCAAGGGTCAAGGTGGTCACATGATCAGAGGAGTCACGAGGAGAGGCACATGATCGAGGAAAAGACAGGAGCATATGCTGATCGTAACAGAGTCACAGTGGACTCCTCCTCAAATGGACTTGGGTTATATCCTGAGGGAAGTGGTGTAGGAGGATGTTTAGCATTGGCCATGCCAAAGCACTCAACTACTTTAGCTGCATAGGAGCATTGGTCTAGCCTCAGAGTGTTTTTCTTGTGATCTCTGATAATCTTTGTTCCTAGGTACTCTTTGGCTTCTCCAAGGTCTCAAGATTCCCATTTATTCATAAAGCATTTCTTGTGTTCAAGAACGGAGCATCTGTTATTTCCCATAAAAAGTACATCATCAATGTAGATGACTAAAAGGATAATAACGTCACCAGCAATCTTGTAGTACACTCCTGGGTCTGATTGACTTTGGGTAAAACCCATATCTAGGAGTGACTTGTGGAGTTGCTTGTTCCACTGCAGGGCTGCCTGTTTAAGGCCATAGATTGCCTTGCATAGTTGACAAACTTTTCTCTCTTGACCCTTCTTTATGAAACCCTCCAGTTGAACCATACAGATTGCCTCATCAAGTTTGCCAAATAGGAATGCTGTCTTGACATCCAAAGCCTTGAGCTCCCAGTCTTTTAATGCTGCAAGAGCAAGTAATAGGCAAACTGTTTCAAACCAGGCAACTGGTAAAAAGGTTTCTTCATAGTCCATCCCAAAGACTTGTGTAAAGCCTTTTGCAATGAAGTGAGCTTTCTTTCTTCCATCACTTTTGACAGTGTATACCCATCTACCTTGTATGGGCTTACAACCCTGTGGAAGATCCATGAGTTCCCAAACTTTGCATTCACTGAGTGACATGATTTCCTCTTCCATAGCTGTATGCCACAGCTTTTGTTCTTCAGAGCCCATCTTCAAAGTATCTTTGTACTTCTGTGGAACATCAGCAGCTATCCCTGCTGCAGCAAAGTGATGTCGAATCCACGAAGAGCTATACATTTCTCCCATGCCATCTTCCTTGTTGGTTGGTTGTTCCTCAGATTCCTGTGACTGAGCAAGTGAGGGTTGTGTGGATTCTTTGGTGATCTGACCAAGTTCAAGGTCTTGCTCTATTTCTATTGGAGGTCTATCTCCATAGGCATTGTCATGATGATATGTGGTCATCTGACACATGTCCTCTCCTGCATCGTGGTTCGGTGTTGATGAGGTAAACTTCGAAATTCTGGTAGAGGATCATATGGTCCTTGTCTAGGTGGATATCATCTCAAAGGTCCTCTCTGTGGTGATGTCTCTCTGAGAACATCAGGAACTTCAGTTTCCTCCTCCTCAAGCTTTATTAGGCAAGAAGTTTGACGTCCTCCTTCATCAGAGGAGGTTTGGTCAGGGCCACAATACCATGTCTTCTGATGGATGTCTGATATGCGTAAATGTCACAATGAGTCCATGGAAGATTGTTTAGTAGGAGGTTTGAGTGGTGATGGTGTATGTCTCCATGGAGAAGGTGGTCTTTCCTCTTGGAAATATCCTGGCCTAAAGGAGTCATGCCTAGATGGGGAGTAATTGTTACAGGGTAACATTTTAACCCCTACAATTTTCACTTAAGCACCCATCAAGGACTCATGACTTGTAGCTCAATGCTACATCTATTAGGATTGACTCCTAGTCAAGCCATCACATGATCACTGATGCTGTTAGAGGGGAATATTTTACCCTATCTTTTTCACACTTAGATGTGCACTCACTTGCCATTGACTGCTAGCGCCACTTAGATGCCCAGTTGCATTCCAGTTGCTAAGTCTTGACTCACACTCTCCTTCACTACTTGTTTGGCCTTATTTACCTTTTTATAGAGTTTGCACAGCCCTACTCTGCCTCTTCATTTCCATGCTGTGCACCTCCTTCATTTCATTTCTGCTCACAGCCTTGAGGCTGTTCGCTTCTATTTCATTACCATCTTCCATTCCAGCCACAGCCATGAGGCTATGTGCTGCTTCCATTATTCACAGCCTTGAAGGCTGTCCGTGCTTCCATATCGCACAGCCAACCATGGGCTATGTAATCATTAGTCTATATATGGACATGCATCATAGATATGACATATGCATGTACAAATAGTAGAATAGCTTATAAGGGTCGAGCCTGCCTCCAGTGAACCTCAGTCTAGTTCACTTGGAGTTTCCCCATAGCTCTTGTGTGGACACAACTATTACCACATTTTCTCTCTCAGTCGCTATTTAGGTGCAACCTATAGCTCCTTTGCTTTTTGGGTTGTTTCAGATGCCACTCAAATACTCAATGCATACCAGTTGTCATATCACATGACCACACAAGCACAAGCATGCACTAGATTGTGCACTCACACATAACCCCTATTTATGATTAGATCTAGCATCTGATCTTGGCAATCTCATCACCATATAATCTGCATGCATGGTATACATGTACATGCTTCCATTGTGAGGCTGTGCCTCAGCATCTATGCACACATGCACCATGCACATGTTATCTCTTCCATTTCTATTTATTACTTACATGCTTCAGCAAGGCCCTACCACCTCATGGTAACCTCACAGACTACTTCCATTCCATTCCATGGCTCTGCAGCCTCACTGTAACCATATGGACCATTACTATATATGTATAGATTAGTATTTATCTTAGATCTACCGTACATGAGTGTACATAGGTAGCTGGTGCCTATATAAGCTGGGGTGAGCTAGCTGAACGTCCTCCAGTCTAGTTCACTTTGGAGAGTTCCCCAATACTCCACTGAAGCAGTGACATGACTCACCACTTCTCCCTTCCTCCTCTTCGGGCTATTAGCCCCTAAGTCCAAGAAGCTAAGAGATCAGTTAGGTAGATGTGCAGCCCTACTTGGCACTTGAGTGCACATCCCATGGCCATGTGAGCCTTAGGGGTTTGGGTGGTTTCAGTAATCATCATATGATGAATAGTCTGTAGGGTCTGGATTATGCAGTGAGGATCCACTGGAAGGTGGAAAGAATAGAGGCTGTTCAGGTGATGGTGATCTAGTTATTGTACATGCATGTTGTACTTGCTGACAATTGTCCTGTAATCCTGGAAAAGGAATGGGCATATAAATGTGCCTCTCTGAGGATGGAGGACGTGCTGATAGTCTATAATCATTAGGGTCTTGAGTCTGATCTGGACTCAGAGGTCATAGAGGTGCCTCTGCTGTCTTGGGGTTGACTTGGGTAAGTTCATCATTCTCAGGAGGAATAGATCAACTCCTGGTGTCATCATTTTTTCTAAAATCTACTAACTCTTCTTTGACAAAGGTTGCATGAGTGGCAACAAAGATTCTTTGTCTTGTCTGTGACCAAAAGGTCCATCCTTTTGAATGTGGTTGGTATCTGATAAAAGTCATTTCTTCTGCCTTTGCTGCTAACTTGTCCACTCAAATTTCGTGTGGTATAAAGACAAAAGCTCTTGACCTGAACACTCAAAGGTGTTGGAGATCTGGTTTCTCATTCATAAAGATCTCATAAGGTGTCTTCCATTTAAGATGTTTCATCAGCAATCTGTTATAAAAATGTAGTGCTGTTTCCAGGGAATCCTGCCAGAAGAGTTGTGGTAAGGATGCATGAAGTTGCATAGCTTGAGCCTTTTCTTGTATGGTTTGATTAAAGTATTCAGCATGACCATTTTGCTGAGGAGTATGTGGTATCAAAGTTTCATGGGTAATCCCTCTGGATGAGAGGATCATTTGAAAATCATGTCCCATGTACTCTCCTCCTCGATCTGAATGGATGATGAGGGTGGTGCAACCAGTATGTGTTTCAGCCCAAGAAAGTAAGTGGCAAAAAGCATTAGCCATTTGAGACTTCTCCCTGATAAACATGATAGAGGCAAAGCTGGAATAGTCATCAAGGAAGGTTAACATATAACAAGAGTGGGACTGTGATTCCACAGGAAAAGGTCCAACCAGATCAGTATGTACTAGGGCAAGAGGGCAAGTAGCCCAAGAGCTTGAAGCAGGAAAAAGGTGGTCAGCCATTTTCCCTTCAAGACAGCCTTTGCAAGGTTGTTTCAAGGATTTGTCAAGAGGTGGTATACCAGAGCAGGAGCAAGGAGCTTGTAGAAGAATGTTGGAGGAAGGATGTCCTAGGTGATGATGCCAAAGGAGTGAAGAAGGTAGTGTGGTGATGGTGGATGCAAATCCATGAGAGTCTAGGTCATCTGTGGAAATTTCAATCCAATGTAGAGCATTATCCAGTGCCAATGGAGTAGCTTCTAATATCTTGTCACCTGAATTCCAGGTACTGGTCTCTTGGCATGTGATTGTACACAAATAGCCAAGGGTGGTAAGCCAAGTGGTTGACAGTCACTGGTGGGCAGCATGTGGTGAGTACCAGACATTGAATATGGTCATTGGTGGATAGCCTTTAGAGGCTAAAAGTACTGTTCCAGGGCTGGTCATTGTTACAGACCATTCATCAGCAACAGATACAGATTTCTTGCATGAGCCAAGTTCCAAGAAATCCTTCTGGAAGGGACTGATGTGATCAGTTGATCCACTGTCAACCAATCAATGATCCTGTCTGAATGTTTCATTGTTCTTCATGCTTATGCCTGCTGCATTGCAGCTTGAATAGCAGTCAGTGTAGTCGTATTCAGGCATAGCAAGATCTAGTTCCCTGTACATGGCATCGTTCTGTAAGTAATCCAGCAAAGAATTCCAAAACCTGTTAATGGCAGTGACATCTATTTCCACTTCTTCCTTTGCTGCTTCAGAAGGAGTGGATGTTCCAAAAGGAACTGCTGGGTCCCATCTCATCCATGATCTCCAGGTGATCAGTAAACTGTTCACATGGGTCATCTAAATTCATGGAATCATCAGTTCCAATCATGGATGGGTCTAAGGACTTGTCTGTGATCTCAGCATAGGAGATGCTGTTGGAGGAGTCAATAGAGTCATCTGCAATCTCAGCACAGATGATGCCATCGCTTCCTTCATCCTCTAGGTAGTGGGCTTTGCCCTTCCCTTTAAACCTTCACATCTTGTGTGTTTTGTATGCATTCTGCTTCTGCTGTGTGGCCTCAGGCTTAGCAGCCTGGTTATTCTGCTTTGAAGCAGAGAAACCTTTCAGTCTCAGCTTAAAAGCTGGTTTGTTAGATTTCCACTCAGCTTTCACTGGTGGTCCTCTTTTAATAGCCATAGTTCGATTGGCAGATGAAGAGGGTTCTTCAGTGATGCAATGAAGGAGGGATCTACCAGATCTTCCAGTAGCATGACTCTCAATTTCTTGTTGAAATTGGGTTCAAACTCATTTGATAGTGAAGTCGTTCTTCTGGATGGTATGGATGAGGATGGATCATGTGTCATCAAAAGTGGAGGGGTAGGCATGCATGAGGATCATGGCCTTGAAATGTTCTGACAAAGCTAAGCCAGCGTCCTCCATGTTCTTAAGATGTCCTAGCAAGGTATTGATATCATCCTTAGCATTATGGATGGATATCTTCTGATTGATAGCTCTGGTGAAGTGGTACCATTTGGTGATGATACCAGAGGCAGCAAATAGCACTGAGAGCCTATCATATAGTGTCTTGGCTAGAGAGTGATATCTCAGGTGTGCGTGGATAGTGGGGATTGCAGGTACAGCAGGAGTAGTTCCTGTTGTGGGGACAGCTGCTACAGAAGCAACATATGCCACAGGAGTAGTTTGATAATCCCAGATGACATTGTTCTGGAGTTGATCTTCAATGGTAATCGAGATCCAGGAAGTAATCTTCCAATCAACTGCTTTTCAGTTGTCTTCTGTGGCTAAGTCATCATCAGATTGACTTGTACCAGCTAAGATGGGCCATAGGTTGAAGGATTCAAAAATAATGCGGATTCTTGTGTTCCATTGTGGGAAGTTGGATTCCCCCTTCAAGATTAGAACACAAGCAAGAATGGATGATTTGACCTTGATATCAGTCACATTCGGGATGGTTGCCATGACCTAAAAAGAGAATAGATTCTAGATATGGAAGAACAAGAGGGTATTAGCCTAAGGGCACATTAAGAGTGAACATACTGCTTTGGAGAGGTATCACGATATAAGTACACATTTCCAAGAAAGTGACCATCCAAGAAGATTACAAAGACATCCACCTCTTCCTCTCACCTGCCTCAGCAGCTTTCCTTTGAGGTTTCTTGTGCTTGTTTGCAAGCACAAGGTAAATTGTGTCATGTTCCTCTCCAATGGCTGTCTTTAGCATTCGCTGCAGATGCCTAATGTTATGGTTGGAGGGATCATGATTAAAATTAAACCTCAAGTGCTGGGTGCAAGGGTATTCTTGCAGCATTCATGGGTGAGGGGATCAAAGAGGTTGGACTCATTATACCATCCTTTGGGTCCAATGTCTAGATTCAGTTCCACAGCATTGATGTGATCCAGGGTATCCTGAGAAGGAGGAAAGGTGTCTTGACAGAATATTTCATAGCCTTGGTGGTGTATGAAGGAATGAGGAGTTTGATAATAGGTTTTAGATGGGAAAGCCCATCCAGCACCCTCATAGGCAGAAGCTATGGTTTCTCCTTCATAAATATAAAAAGTAGCATAGGAGTTGAACAGTGGACCAAGATGAGACTGACTGTTCATGAACCAGGGGCTCAAATCCAACTTCAGCTGGTTGGATCTCAAAAGGAGTCACAAGATGTCCTGACCAGACTTTGTGCCCATACCTCAGGTGAGGCAGAACGTCTGTGTTCATGAGCATGGTCCATACAAGGTCCTAAGTGAAGCCAGTATCCATCACTAGGGGAGCAATGGTAGGCTTGAATAC
>JBBPLN010001059.1:0-10389 GCA_038089815.1 Sutorius eximius
CCGACGTATATCCATACATCACCGTCTCTATCGGCGGTTGTCAATGGGCCGGTAGGAGAAAAGTTCCACTATAGTGTTCCAGGCTTCTTCTGGGTTATCCTGTCGTAAGCATTCAGGATGAAAGGAGGTATCCCAATCCAACTCCCCGCGCCCGAGAAACCGACTTGGGCCCACTTTAGAGAGCTGTTCCTGGAAGGCCTCCTTGCGGGATATGATCTCGTCCTCTCCGATCACATTGCTTGCAGGATCGTAGCTGAGAACGCCACGTAACTGCGCAGAGAAGTGGAAATCCTGCGGATCCGGGATACCACAGGCGAAACGATTCAATTGCTCTTGGATGGCAATGAGTCCGTGATCCTGGACGTTTACCAAGTTATCGATGTAGATGGTCCCGACAAGAGTAGACTTGGATCTGAACAGAGAGATCCTCAGTTGTCACTGATACAATGGTCAAGGCAGTCTTACTTCAAGTCCCTCAAGCACACCTTCATTTTTGTCTCCGCCGGTTTGGGGTCTTCATTCTTTTGTTCGTTTTTGCCCATGTCAATGGCAAATGACGGGATGGTTACAACTACGATGTTACTCTGATTGTTGACCCGCAAAGCCTTTTTTCCGTCCCGTGTGAGCTTGCATGTAACAAGACTGGATGCCTGTCGGAAAGCTCACAATAACACTATGTCAACGGTGAGCAGTTTGAATGGGACAAGTATGAAGGGGACTCTGCGCCTCTGGCTCTTTCCCATATCGTCGGAATCTTAGGCAGCGCTAGGTTGTACACGTTCCAGCCTTCTGTTTTGGTAAGAGGTTACACGACCTTTTTTTTGTCGACGTGATCCGGTTCTTCCGCTGCGGATTACAAGCCAATGCTGCGCGTCTCCGCAGTTCGGTTGACATGTTGCCTTGGCTTGGCATGAATCTGGGTATTTCTAGCGACCGGACCTGACTTTTTTCCCATTCCCTTTTCCCCCTCCAAACCGATCCGGAGGGAGTTTCGCACCACCTTTTTTGGTTCCTCGGTTCGCGTATACTTTGTCGACAACGATGCAACGCTCGGTGGGATGGGTACTACTATTCTGGTTGCTCGAGGCGTGGGCGGTGCCGACGGAACCACGGGCGCCACCTGGTCTGACGATACCCCTCCGCGTGAGGTCCTCTTTCAACGCGCGCAGTCTGGACGAACGTGGTCTCCTCGCGCAAGCCCAACGAGACGCTGTCATTGCCAAGTACTGGGGAGAACGGTACGAAAAGCGGAGCACGGGGTATAATCTGTACGTCGTCTTGCTGCGGCGTGTCCGGCGCGAGCACTGACGGTTCGTGCAGGATTGTCGACCAAGATTATGATTCTGGGTTCGTGTTCAGGGGTGTTGTCTCTCTTTTCGCTGACTCGGGATGTTAGCTACTTTGGCTCGTTGGCCATCGGTACGCCTGCTACGTCGTTTGATGTCACGCTAGACACGGGATCAGCGTGAGTTCCAGTGCGGGGTACGTATTCTCGAGGCTGAACATCTGCACAGTGATCTCTGGGTCGTCGGGAGCGGATGCGGAACCACGTGTAAAGGCCTGACCATGTTCAACCCATCCTCATCCTCGACATTCAAGAACCTCTCGACGCCATTCAACATCGTGTACGGATCGGGTTCAGCAGTCGGTTACATCGCCCAGGATGCAGTCCAGATGGCGGGCTTCTCGGTCTCGAACCAGGGTCTCTGTGCGTCCTGATCTGCTCCTGCGTGCGATCGCTGACCGCTCGCAGCCGTGGTGGACTCGATATCGTCGCAGCTGCTCTTGTCGCCCGTGTCTGGGATCCTCGGGATGGGATGGGCGCCACTCGCGAATTCGGGGCAGACGCCGTTTTGGCAAACTCTTGCGAGCAGTGGGGCGATGGACTCGGCTCTGTTTGCGATACAGTTTCGGAGGTGAGCACGCGTGAGGGTCCATTTTCGCGCTTTTGACCAGGACGTGGCGTAGATATTCGAATGCTACGAATCCGAATGCGTTGGAGCCCGGAGGCGAAATCACGTTTGGTGCGTGCGACGTGGTGTCTGCGCGGATGGATGTCTAATGTATCAACAGGATACACGAACAGTACCCTATACACGGGTTCGATCGACTATATCAATGTTCCTAGTACCCCAAGCTACTGGTATCTCCCTCTCCAATGTGAGCTCCCCTCGTCGACGACGGGCGACAACTGACAGACGACCGATAGCGTTGACGGTCCAGGGCAACTCCATCACCGACTCGGTGGGGAGTGGTACGCTTGCTGCCATCGACACGGGTACGACCAACATCGCTGGGCCCTCGTCCGCCGTCGCAGCCATCTACGCCCAAATACCGGGCTCGTCCCCCGCGACGGGCCAATTTACCGGGTACTACCAATTTCGTACGTCCCCTCCCTCTTCGGCATATCCGTCGCTCATCGGGGGTCGCGTCGTACAGCCTGCTCTACGGCCGTCACGGTCCAATTTTCGTTTGGCGGAAAGACGTGGACGATGAGTTCAGACGACTTTACGTTCACCTCGATCAGCTCGAGCCAATGTATTGGTGCCTTCTTTGCCATCGACTCGACGACGACGTCGAGCACATCCCCAACCTGGATCATCGGCGACGCCTTCTTGGTGCGTATCGATCGCTCGATCGTTCCTGTGCCGCGTATGCTAACCCTGACGCACAGAAAAACGTCTACTCTGTCTTCCGGTATAACCCCCCCTCGGTGGGTTTCGCTGCGCTCTCCGCGGTGGCTATTGCCCAGAATGGCGTCAATGGCGCCGCGCCCACCCCGACGATCGGGAGTGTCTCTGCGGCGGTGACGAATGCGAGCGGCGGTGCGCCGCGTGTGCGAATCGCGGGGCTCGGGCGGGGGGTGTTGGGGGCGGTGGTAGGGGCGTTGGCACTGGTGATATAGCCGGGAGCTGGATCTCGGCGATACCTCTTCCTCTTCTCTTCTCTGATCTATTTATCTTTGCTTTGTTGGCCCTGCTACGGACACGACGAGACGTTCTTGCATATCTCATTCACTTATCACGGTTACCTCGATGTTGCGATATCATATCATGCGTTTGTGCGGGGGACGCGTCCATGATAATATCATCCTTGTAGCGTAGATACCATCTTGCTGAATTATGATCCCGGCCATCGTACACATGCGCTACCCTACACGATCCAGAAATTAAACGTCCGGTAAATCCAAACCTTACTCGTCGAAATCGTCCATGTCGAGACTGCCATTCCCGAGATCCACCGCGCGCACGGCCAGCTCCACGTCCACATCCACGTCAAAGTCGATATCGCTCTCCTCGGCTGCGTCGACGCCCACCACTGGCACTCCAACCACGCGCGTCGCGTCCCCATCTCCGTGTCCATGTCCCTCCTCGTCTAGGAAATCGAGACACGTCGCGAGACATCCTCGCCAGTGTAGCGGTACCGCCCCACCAACATCGACACCCGCAATCTTGCGCTCCCACGAGAACCGCTCCGACGCATGCCTCACGAATACGCGTCCCCTATGTGCCGGATTCGGACACGTCCCCCTTGCTATCCCCGTGCTTGCCATTATACCGCACCCAGGCCCACGCCCCCGCTCGCGCTGATCTTCGAGCGTGATCGTATCGACCGAAAAGCGTTTCCGGGGTCTCAGGATACCCGGTACAGCGCCCATCAACACGCGTCGTACGCCAGGCGGAATCGACCACTGGTCCGAGAGCGGAAGACCATAGTACTCTGTGATGATTGTCTGCCCGGACGCGCTCGATCCGGATGGAGCGAGGAGCAATCGGTAGCAGAGTTCGATCAGGGGCGGGACGCGCGCGAGGGCAAGCGTGACGGGGGATAACACGGGTTTAGTCGGGGGTGGTAGGAGCATTTCTCCACGGAGGAACGCCAAGCGCGAGGCTCGGATGTCTTGTGGTTGGGAGGGGTCCGGGAGGAAGGGGTTAGGGTTGACGAGGAGCTTTTCGATCTTCATATCGCGCATTTGCCAGGGGAGGAACTTGAGTTGGTTGTTGGCGATGTTGAGTTCGTGGAGGTTGGTCAGGAGGCAGATGTCGGGGGGTATGCACGCGAGCCTATTGTTTCCTGTCGCGGAATGCGTCAGGGAGACTTGGATGAGAGATGAGATGGCACGTACGGAGACTGAGGATGGTGAGGTTCTTGACGGAGAAGAGCTCCGGGGGAAGCGACATGATCGAGTTGCCCATGAGATAGAGTTTGAGGACGTGTCGTTCCTTGCCCGAATCCTTGATCGACTGCGCCCGCTCGAAGGAACGCGTGCGAGCAGCGTCTGTCGCGGGTTCGGTGCTGACGCGCACCAGCCCGCGTCCCGCAAAGAGGCGCTGCTCGGACGACTCGGGGGTGTTGAAGAACCCTGCGAGGTCACCGATGGAGGGAGGTATCGACTTGAGTTGCTGGTTGCTGCTCAGGCATGATGAACGAGCAAGAAGCAAACAGCAAACGACGGTACCTGAGGTCAATCTGGCCGATACCGGTGTCAAACGGCTTGCGGAGCGCGTCGTCCCAGATGCGTTCCTCGCGGTCGATGTAGCGCGATGTGCGATGCGATGGGGGACTCGCGCTGGGCGAGGTGTCACCGTGGGTGAGATAGTCGTCTTCCTGGAGGGAACGCGACGCGGCGGTGCGATTGCCTAGAGCGCGCGTGAACGTCCCGGGGGGTGTGCACGATGGTGTGTCTATCTTTTTTTCATAGTTGGGGAGGCGTTTGACGGCTTTCGTCGAGGCTGCAAAGGGGTGCGAGAAGGGTGTCCATAGCTGGGGGGACGCGTCGAGGGTGTATGGGACGAGGACGGGGCTGGATGGGGGCGAAGAGTCGATGGGTCCAAAGATGGGTGAGGAAGAGGGTGAGGAAGGATACATGGCAAAAAGAAACGAAGCGAAGCGTATTTAAGAGGTCGTGTGACTACGATCAACGGCGCGTAAAAGCTACACGTTTACTACGCATCGAGCTCGCTAACCGGCAAGGGCACGACGGTCACCTCTGCGTGTCGAAACGTCCTCAACCCCGTCCGGATGATCCTCAAACGCGACTTGCAGTGTGGATCGGGACACGCGACCTCGGCGTCCGTCGTCATCCAATCGTGTGGATGCGTCACACGCTGCTTGGCAGCCAGGAGCGGGAGGACAGCGCCTGGAAGGATGTCACTACGCGTCGTTCACCATCGTTCTGACGTACCGAGGGAGTAGATAGAGAAACCCTGGCCGGGCGGGAGATGGAGCATCTCCCCTTGGAGGGTAAAGTAGTCTCCTGGTTTCGCACCACACAAGACGCGTTCGTTGGGTGGGCAGATGACCTCGACGCGGAGATCGTACAGTTGAAAGCTATCCGAGTTCGATGGCATGGTGTAGTCGACCCAAATTGTCTTGCTCGCTTAGCTACTACCAGATGCAACCATTCATCGGTCTCGCGTTCCTCGCTGGCATTGTCACCGCCAATGTTCAACAACCACTCGCTTTTGAGGCAGAGACGGACGAGTACCAGTTCACCTGGCCCATTCAAAGGGTCGCCGTCATCGGTGCCGGTCCAAGGTCTGTCGCCCAACCGTGCACGCTACACCCAGTACTCACCCATTCAGTGGCCTGGTCGCATACCGCGAGTTGACCGAAGCCGGTCTGAATGTTCGCATCTTTGAGCGGGACAGCGTCCCGGGCGGTAACTGGCACTACACCGACGAGGTTCCGCTCGACGCTCCTGTGCCCAACGCTCCATGCGCCATCGGCGACTACGTCCCTTCGCTCCCTCCAGATAATGTCGATCTGCCCTACTCGGACGAGTTCGACGATGATGGGAAAGTCCAAAGAAATCATAGAGGGCCAAGGCCAATTTGGGAATCGTTGACGACGAACGTGCCCTCTGTATGTCGTTTCGCGTGACACGACAGCTCGATGGTTGACGTGTTTGCATAGCCTTTGCAGCAGGTGGGTCGAATCTGTCTGCTCGTCATTCTCTCAGCGTCTGATCGTTATCCTAGTTTCTACGATTCCCTTGGCCCACGGGCACGCACTGGGGTACGTTCCGGTCCTCTCTTCGAACGACCACTCACACCAGCACCAGAACTCTCGCATTATCACGTCCGCAACTACATTCGATCCTATGCTTCGTATCTCGGCATCAACAGCAATGACGAGAGCCCCGCCGCCGCTTACAACACCCGCGTCGAGCGCATCGAGAAGCGTATCAACGACGCCGGGCAAGAACACGGTTGGAGACTTTGGCTCAAATCCCTCGAACAGACGCCCCGTGTCACTGACACCTACCGCGCGACCTGGTGGACCGAAGTAGGTCTTCTTGCCAGCTTCGACCCCCGTCTTACAGATGGATCGATGTCCAGGATTTCGATGCTGTTGTCGTTGCTGCGGGGAGGTATAACGCTCCGATCATGCCCTCCATTCCTGGTCTCGAGCAGTGGGTTCAGAGGTTTCCCGGTCTTCTCCGTCATTCGAGGCAGTACCGGCGACCAGAAGGGTACGCAAACCAGACGGTGCTGATCATTGGTGCAGCTGTATGACAGATCTTTATCGTCTCTCTCTTGCTGATGGGGGATTTAGGACAGCGGGTGTGAAATATCCAGAGACCTGAATCACCAAGCCAGAAAGGTGTACCAGTCTTTCCGGGTGAGCAAACCAATCTCGCCAACTTGATCGACCTGACGCTTTCTGCGACAAGGCCCCCAGTGGTGTGTCTCAAGTAGACCGCGAGCTATCACCGTCCTTGACATCGAATAGATAACAGGTCGCGCCACAAGATGGACTTGGCCATGCGCCGTATCCCCAGAAACACGACCTTCGTCGGCGAAATCAAAGAGTTCCTACCCATCCCCGAAGGGTCCTCCATCCAATCAGGCCTCGTCGAACTCGTGAACGGTACCGTGGGTCTCGTCTCTCAGAAGACGTTTCGGACGACGACTAACGGATATCTAGATCCTCTCAGGAATCGACAGCGTGATACTCTCCACAGGGTTCCGATATTCGTACCCATTCTTACCACACTACTACGACGACGCGCCGTACGCGCCACACGAAGGTTCCGCGCCAACAGTATCCCCTTTCCTCCCCACGGACGGCTCCCACATCCGAGACCTCTACCTCGACATGTTCTACATCCATGATCCTACGCTGGCCTTTATCGGCGGTTCGTAGTCCCTTTGCGCGTCGTACGACCTGCTCACGTGATAAGCAGCTACTTCGGGCACGCTGACGTTTTACCTTGCGGATTACACTGCGCTTTCGCTGGCCAAGGTTTGGACCGGCGCGGCGCGGCTTCCTGACGGTCGGACGATGCGGACGGTGTATGATGCGAACCTGGAAGAACGAGGGGGGTACGGGAAGAACGCGTTGTACCTGGGTTCGCAGCGCTTTCGGGGTGAGTCGGTCGTTGCGTTTCGTTTTAGGACTAACCTCGATCACAGCGAGCGTGGCATATCTGATTGGATGGTTGAACGGGGCGGCAGTCAAGTACGGTGGGAAGCAGGTGCGTCGCGTTCGGTCTCAGCGGTTGGACCCGTGTTGACGATACGCACAACTTGCAAGGTCGACGGACTGCCGACATAGTATGTTGTTTCGTTCGTCATGGATGTGTATGCGACTCATGTTGGATAGCATGGGCGAGGTGGGTCGGTATTGGAAACTTACTCATTTCGGGGCGCCGTTCCAGGCGAGAGATGAGGTGGGGTTTATCCCGCTTGGAGGCATGCCGGGAAGTGGTGGGGACGCAGCGATGGATGAGATGTCGTTTTTCGATGGTGATTGGTGAGATGGTGGGATGGAATATGGCGCTCTTATCGTGTTTTGGTTTAGATGGCTACATACTGGCTGGGATGGTTAACTCAGACCTTGTTCGTTATATGGCCCTGCTAGATAATCTGGACTTTGACAACAGGTCAGTCAGGTTGCCGCTATACGAGATTTCAGCTGAACTAGGCTGTTTAAAATCGCATCGAATGCATACTATATATTCGTGGGAGGTCTCTTACCTCATGGGGTTCGTGGCATGTCGAGAGCGCTCATTGCGCACTTCCTTCCTCACGGTCATCGTGTTCTGTGAGCAAGCGACTACGAGAGGTATATCTGCCATTCAAGTTACTGGCCGCTGGATTGACCGAATATTTAAGCAGGATACGATTGGTCTACATCATTTGTTTTATACCAATGTCTGGACTCGACGAGCAAATTGCCCTCTACCGCAATGAACTACAGTGTTACCCCCAAGGTCATCCTGATCAAGCCTCATCACTGTGCAACCTTGCGAGTGTCCTACATACGCGTTTCAAGCAGCTCGGAAGGGTGTCTGACCTGGACGAGGCACTCGCACTGAACCGCAGCACACTCGAACTTCGCCCAGAGGGGCATCCTGATCGAGGCTCATCCCTGAACGACCTTGCAAATGTCCTACATACCCGTTTCAGTCAGCTCGGAAGGATGTCTGACCTCGATGAGGCACTCGCACTCTACCGCAGTGCACTCGAACTTCGCCCGCAGGGGCATCCTCATCGAGGCTCATCCCTGAACAACCTCGCGAACGTCCTACATACTCGTTTCAGTCAGCTTGGAAGGATGTCTGACCTGGACGAGGCACTCGCACTGAACTGCAGCGCACTCGAACTTTGCCCAGAGGGGCATCCTGATCGAGGCATGTCCCTGCACAACCTTGCAAATGTCCTATCTACCCGTTTCGATCAGCTCGGAAGGGTATCTGACCTGGACGAGGCACTCGCACTGAACCGCAGCACACTCGAACTTCGCCCAGAGGGGCACCCTGATCGAGGCTTGTCCCTGAACAACCTTGCAAATGTCCTATATACACGTTTCAATCAGCTCGGAAGGGTGTCTGACCTCGACGAGGCACTCGCACTGAACTGCAGCGCACTCGAACTTCGCCCAGAGGGGCATCCTGATCGAGGCATGTCCCTGAACGACCTTGCGAACGTCCTATATACCCGTTTCAATCAGCTCGGAAGGGTGTCTGACCTCGACGAGGCACTCGCACTGAACCGCAGTGCACTCGAACTTCGCCCAGAGGGGCATCCTGATCGAGACTTATCCCTGAACGACCTTGCGAACGTCCTATATACCCGTTTCAATCAGCTCGGAAGGGTGTCTGACCTGGACGAGGCACTCGCACTGAACCGCAGCGCACTCGAACTTCGCCCAGAGGGGCATCCTGATCGAGACTTATCCCTGAACGACCTTGCGAACGTCCTATATACCCATTTCAATCAGCTCGGAAGGGTGTCTGAACTGGACGAGGCACTTGCACTCTACCGCAGTGCACTCGAACTTCGCCCAGAGGGGCATCCTCATCGAGGCATGTCCCTGAACAACCTTGCGATTGCCCTATCTACCCGTTTCGATCAGCTCGGAAGGATGTCTGACCTCGACGAGGCACTCGCACTGAACCGCAGCGCACTCGAACTTCGCCCAGAGGGGCATCCTGCTCGAGGCTCATCCCTGAACAACCTTGCGAACGTCCTATGTACGCGTTTCAATCAGCTCGGAAGGGTGTCTGACCTCGACGAGGCACTCGCACTGAACCGCAATGCACTCGAACTTCGCCCAGAGGGGCATCCTGCTCGAGGCTCATCCCTAAATGACCTTGCAAATGTCCTATCTACCCGTTTCAATCAGCTCGGAAGGGTGTCTGACCTGGACGAGGCACTTGCACTCTATCGCAGCGCACTCGAACTTCGCCCAGAGGGGCATCCTCATCGAGGGTCATCCCTGAACAACCTTGCAAATGTCCTATATACCCGTTTCAATCAGCTCGGAAGGGTGCCTGACCTGGACGAGGCACTTGCACTGAATCGCAGCGCACTTGAACTTTATCCAGAGGGGCATCCTGATCGAGGCATGTCCCTGAACAACCTTGCGAACGACCTATATACCCGTTTCAATCAGCTCGGCAGGGTGTCTGACCTCGACGAGGCACTTGCACTCTACCGCAGCGCACTCGAACTTTATCCAGAGGGGCATCCTGATCGAGGCTCATCCCTGAACAGCCTTGCAAACGTCCTATATATCCGTTTCAATCAGCTCGGAAGGATGTCTGACCTGGACGAGGCACTCGCACTGAACCGCAGCGCACTTGAACTTTATCCAGAGGGGCATCCTGATCGAGGCTTTCCCCTGAACAACCTTGCAAATGTCCTATATACCCGCTTCAAGCAGCTCGGAAGGGTGTCTGACCTAGATGAGGCACTTGCGTTCTACCGCAGCGCACTCGAACTTCGCCCAGAGGGGCATCCTCATCGAGGCATGTCCCTGTACAACCTTGCAAACGTCCTATATACCCGTTTCAATCAACTCGGAAGGGTGTCTGACCTGGACAAGGCACTCGCACTGAACCGCAGCGCACTCGAACTTTGCCCAGAGGGGCATCCTGAT
>JBBPLN010001060.1:0-10388 GCA_038089815.1 Sutorius eximius
CATCATTGGGCCAACATGTGGGGTCGTGGCGCCGAGCACCTGGTGCTGTTGTTGGGCCAGCGCGTGAGGGGTTGTGGCGCCGAGCGCATGGTGCCATGGTGCCGTTGTGTCATGTCGTCGCGTCGAGCACCATCGTTGGGCCAACGCGTGGTGTTGTGTTGTGTCATCACATCAAGCACATGGCATCCGAGTCGTCATTGGGCCAGCGCGTGGGGTCGTCGTGTCGAGCACGTGGTGCTGCTGTTGGGCCAGTGCACAGTGTCATATCATTGTGTTGTGTCGTCGCATCGAGTGCCATTGTTGGGCCAATGCATGGTGTCGTGTCGCATCGTCGCATCGAGTGTGTGGTGTCCGAGTCGTCATTGCACCGTCATGGCCAGCATGTTGTGATCATGTGGTTGTGTGGTTGTCAGGACAGCACCATCGTTGGGCCAGTGCATGGCGTCATCATGTCATCGCATCAAGGGCATGATGTCGTTGTTGGGCCAGCGCGTGGTGCCATCGTGTCACGTTGTGTCAAGCGTGTCGTGCCATTGCCGGGAGAGTGCATGTAGTCGTGTCGTGCGTGGTTGCGTTGTCGTGGTGGCCATCACACCAACATGCTGTGGTCAGCATGTTGTGTGGTCATCGAGCGGTTGCACCATTGTTGGGGTAGTAGTGTGTGGTGTCAGTGTTGAGTGCACTGCTGTGGTAGTGGGTGTCCTGGTTGTTGTGTCGCGCCGTCATGTGGCACCACCATGTCGTACCGCATCATTTCGCCATCATTGTATCACACAATCATCAAAGGGGTTGTGGTAGGAGAAGAGGGAGGAACAAAGAATTGGACCAGAATCAGCGAAAAAACTCAGTGATGATGAATATCAGTAGAGACGCACCTTATTATCCTGTGCTCATTCCTGCTGTATTTCCAGATACTCGTCCTCAGTTGCCTTGTCCATATCTGTCAGTGGGTCTCCATGCATGCCTGATTCTGCATCTGATGTTGGTTCGTACTCGTCCTGTTGTGGCACAACCAGGTCAAGTCCTCCCAGAGTAATGAAGATCAGTGACCATAATCTATGTACCCAGGAAGCCTACCTTTGGCCTGCTCAACATCAGATTCTGAAACAAGCCGCAGGTGCGTTAGAGGGATAGAGGACGAAGCGACGAGAGGGACGATGAGGAGTGACGAGCGGAGGACTTGGGACAAGCTTGAGGGCTTGTTGCATGTGTTGAAGACGTGCGGACTCACGGAGCGTGGAGCTCGATGTAGAGCGACTCAATGACCGTTGTCAATGGAGTTAGGTGAGAACTCGAGTATATCAAACTGGGGACTTAAGGTCCTCAGTGCACTACTTTATATACATGACTGCACATGCTACATTAGGGCAGGTGCGGGAAGGTATGTAACTAAATATGGTAAGGTACAGCCGCGGAGGAATGGAAGAGACGGTGATGAAAGCGGCGTGTGGGAGGTGTGGTGTGGCAGAATGGAAGAAACATACTGATGAGATCTGCCACGATATATTAAATCGGAATCAGAGAGATTGGATCTGATCTGAGATCGGATCGGGCTCGGAGATCTCCGGTGAAAAATGAAAAAGTGGACGACGGCCCCGCAACAGATTCCTCTGAAAGGATGATTTGTGACCATGATCAATGATGCTTGATCGCTGGAATAGCTTGCTTGCTTGTGGTATCGCTGCGCTTGTGCTTGGTGGCAGTGCTTGTGGTCGTGGCATTTTCATCTGTTGTAAGTTTCCGGGGAAGCTTCCGCTGACAGACACCAGCAACTTTCTGTGTGGGTTGGATACTAATTGAAACAAGCCGATGGCGCGTTAGATGGGAAGAGGTGAGAGCGTGGAGAGGGACGATGAGGAGTGACGAGAGCGAGACTCGTTACAAGCTTGTGGCCTGTTGCACGTGTTGAAGACATGCAGACTCTCAGAGCGTGGAGCTCAATGAAGAGTGACTCAACTGACTATTGTCAAGAGAATGGGAGAGAGAACTCGAGTATATCAAACTGAGGGATGTAAGGTCCTCAGTGTACTACTTTATATACATGGATGCACGTGCTACATTAGGGCAAGTGCAGGAGTGTATGTAACTAAATAAAGAAGGTACAGCCGCTAGAGAATGGAAGAGGTGGAGATGAGGGTGGCGTGTAGGTAATGAGGTGTGGCAGAATGGAAGAAATGGAGTGATGAGATCTGCCACAATAGATTAAATCAGAATCAGAGATCAGATTAGATCAGATCTGAGATCAGATTAGATCAGATCTGAGATCAGATCGGGCTCGGAGATCTCCGGTGTGAAAAATAAAAAGTGGACGACGGCTCCACAACACTAATCTTCTGAGCTGTGTGACAACATGATATTAATAGCCCGAAAGTATACATAAATTATGGAACATACTTTTTGGAGCCTGAATTCCACTCCCTGAGGCTCGAGAAGTCCCTTAGTGCCTGAAACAGGACCTGCAATGGGATGCTCATCAGTTTCAGACTCATAAAAGTTAATTTCCAAGGCATCTTTCAGTGTGCCATCTGGATTAAGGGCACACTGAGTATTGGCCATGTTAGTGTGGGGGTGATCAAGGTGGGTGATCAGTGATTATGTGATATGAGTTGAGACTCGAGAGAATAAGGTTCAGTGGCTGATAGTAACTGCACAGATGTTGAAATATAAATGTATTTCAGGGAAATCATTGCAAGCTAAATACAAAAATAATTAAAATCCTTCAGGTTCAAACTGGTTCGAACCAGTTCTCTAAATTTGGCCACCTGCTGAACCTGAACCTGAACCTGGTAGCTGACCCCTGAACCTGAACCTGAACTGAACTGAACTTGCAGGTTCAGTTCAGAGGTTCAGGTTCAAACCTTGGGTTCTGGACTGAACTTTGGCAACCCTACTCACCTCAGGAATAGCTTCAGACATTGTAAATAACCAGCAATGTAAGAAACTTCATGGTGCGCCATCTTTTTTGTTGTTTTCCATCCTCATTTCTGTGCTCATGACATCCATCCAGACATTCCACCTTTTTTTCGGTTTATTAGGGTTGTATGTGATTCCATACAGTACAATAGTTGTTACTGCCTCTGCCCAATGTCATTGCAGCTTTCCATGTTGCCTGATTTGCTCAATTGGAGGTGGTTGCGTCATCGTCACTGCAACCGAGGTCTGAAGTCAACTTCAAGCTGACTTTGGAGTCAAGCCGAGCTGAGTTACATTGAGTGACTCAGCTAGTGGAGCCGAGTCGCGGCAACACTAGGGTTGGGGTGGAGCCTAAATGATGCAAGGATTTTGGCACGTGAGGTGGGTGGTTCAGAATGTTCGGAACTCGATGGTTCGGAAAAGTCAATTCCGTGACTTTTTGGGACCTCTGCAATGGGTGTGCCCGGTGGATGATCTCTTCCAGGTTTCGGGGGGTTAATCAGATTTCTCCGAGTCCAAGTTTTGGAACACTGATTACGATCGATCGGCCCTCGAGTTGTCATTCTTGTTGTAGATCTCCCATGCTCTGTTTCCCGACAAGTGAATAGAGCAACAACATTTGATACAATCGTAGTGTACACAAGCATGCTGCGGTGGCTATTCTAGTCTCGATCTGACTGGACGATCTACGTAGGGAAGTAGGTGTAATACCTTGTTGACCGCACGAGATTACAGTGGGCTCATTGTCGGCCCGGAGGTATCCGCTCATATGTGTGGCTCAACTCGGCGATGCCTATGACCGTCCCTCGCTATGATAAAATCGTTCTACATGGGTATGTCCCTTTTTTTTACATAATTTCCTTGTCCTTGACCAGTATTCCCTAGTGACTATGGATCGTGTCCCACCCTCCATCACCGTGTTGATGTTCTCATGATTCATGATTCACAGGTTTGGCTGCTTTTTCAGGAACCCACTTATATACGTGCGACACGCGGACTGCGAAGCGGGATATTCCTTTACGCCCCACGGCTGCTTTTTTTTTTTTTTTTTTTTTGACTCGCTCTTCGTTTAGATCCTTCCCAGCTTGGCGCCAGGTGGGTAGGATATCTCAGGTTGCGGTTCGGTTCCCCCTCGTTACCCGCTTTTCATCCTCCTTCGGCCGTCTTAAGAGTCAAGATTGATGCTCCCGCGCTATCGTCCTTATCAACCCATCTCCATGTAACTCAGTTTGCCCAAGCTGAGAGTCAGGGACCCAAGATAAGAGATATATGACTAAAGTAATCCGGGTTTTTTCCCTTGTCTTATCTCTGGTACAAAGTCTGAGGGACCCGGTGGACCCGGTGAGAAATACACCCATCGTTCCTTTGCTTCTATCTGCATCTGATATCTGAAGATGTCCAAGGACGAAAAGGCCATCGACAATGACGTCAACGTGGGGACGCTCGTAGTGAATACGAGATCGAGATCTCCTAAATTCCGCAATGCGGACGACGAGTTGCTTGCAGAGCTCGGATACAAGGCCGAGTTCAAGCGCGAATTCTCGGTGGGCAAGGCCTGCTTGGCAGTGAACTCGTGATCTGACGTGATGACATACCAAGATGCTGGAAACGATCGCGTTTGCGGTCTCGATTATGGGCGTGATCGCTTCCGTTACTTCCACATTCTCGTTTCCGCTCGTCTCAGGTGTGTTCTTGCCGTGTGTTGTGATGCGAGATGTCAAAGGCGGCTAGGTGGTCATGTCGGGATGGTGTGGGGATGGTTCATCCCTTGTTTCTTCGTGATGGCGGTCGCCCTTTCCATGGCCGAGCTCGTGTCTTCCATGCCGTGAGTCGAGAGAATGGATTGCGGGTCTTGTTCTCAAATAATGAACATCAGGACATCCGCTGGGCTTTACTACTTCTCTGCCAAGCTCGCGCCCCCGAAATACGCTGCTTTGGCTAGCTGGATCACGGGGTGGGCTAACATCACTGGTCAGGTAACTCTCGTGTGCTCCATAGACTTTACATGGTCTGTCGTTCCGTTCCCGGTAGTCACAAGTCTGACGATACACAGTGCGCAGATGATCACGACCGCCATCGCAGTGGGGTCAGATGGGGCCATCGTGCCAAGTGCAGGTGCAACGTATGGGATTCTGCTGGCGATCCTGTTTTGCCACGGTCTCGTTTGCTCAGCGGCGACGAACGTCCTTGCGCGACTCAACCTATTTTATGTCATGGTGAATGGTATGTCTATTTTGAGCTCCGGGGTATCTGTTTAGTCATGTGGCATCGACGAAGTGGGGACAACTGTGGCTGCGATCATTGCTTTCCTCGTGTGTTCCGGTGATAACAAGGTATCTACGAAAGATGCCTTTACCCTGTTCGAGAATAATACCGGTTGGGCCAACGGTATGTTTCCTACAGCATGCTAGGGTGGTGAATGAATGAACTCTCGTCTGGATCAGATGGGTGGGCATTCTTGTTGGCATTCACAGCGCCAATGTGGACATTGACAGGCTGTAAGCGCTCACCTTTTGATCCGAACTTATCCCTAAACAAGGTATCAGATGACTCCGCCGCACATATTTCGGAGGAGGTCGCCGGTGCACAACGCAGTGCACCGATTGCCATCATCCTGGGAGTGGCCAGCACCGAAATCCTCGGGTGGCTGGTGCTCATTGCAGCATCCTTTGCGACGACATCCGTTTCTTCGCTGTTATCCACGAGTCTACCTTTACCGATGGGCCAACTCTTCCTAGATGTCCTCGGGAAGCGGGGCATGCTGGCGATCTGGGGCTTTATCATCGTTGTTCAGGTGAGACGCGATTCACGCGGGAAAGCACGGCTCAGATCTTACATTTGCCATTGCATAGTTCGTGACGGGGGCCGCGCAAGGGGTAGACGCCTCTCGTGTCGTCTTTGCTTTTGCGCGAGACAACGCCCTTCCGGGTTCACGTTGGTGGAAACAGATCAATAGGCACACGCAAACGCCAGTCAACGCCGTATGGTTCGTCATGGTCGCCGCCGCGATATGTGGTCTCGTCGGGTTCTCTGCTGCAGCGCTGGGCTCACTTGCTGGGTCAGTTCTTCCTTCTAAAGCCGTCCCTGGAAGACGTGAGATCAACACTTCTTTATGCAGGGCATCCGTTATTGGGTTGTATGTTTCCTATGCGACACCGATCCTCCTTCGGATGACTTCGGGACGGGAGAAGTTCTCCCCGGGATACTTTACCCTCGGAAGGTGGTACATGCCCGTTGGCATAACCGCAGTATCGTGGGTCGCCTTCATCGTCGTACTCCTCCTATTTCCGGCCTCCCAGACGACGTTTGCACAAGGGATGAGTGAGTGCTGGCATTGTCGTGGATACGAGTATGGGAACTCATGCACGCATTCCAGACTATGCGGTCGTGATCATCATGGGTGTGTTCATCTTTGCGTCGATTTCGTGGGTGGTGTCTGCGCACAAGTGGTTCCATGGTCCTATCAAGAACATTGATACCAGTAGGACTACATCGTTGGAAGGTTTGGAGCAGCTTTAGGTTTGGGTTATACAATGAACATGTCGCCTGGATCATAGCCGTGCATAATTTCCTTATCTCCGAATACGGGTTTACCTTTATGTCTAATCCAGCGCCACCCTGACGAGTCACTCTAGATGCGTTACTCATCATCATATCCATTAGAGTAAATCGATCAAGGGAAAAGAGAACAGAATAGAATGTAAGATATTATACACGTATCATGTATTCTGACTTTTGGATACTATCATCCGGAATGTCCCAGGTTTACCATAACTGCTACGACATAAATTATCTCCCCGCGATTGACTGTAATATGCACCTGCAATCTAAAGGCGACACTAATGTTGATATACAGATAAGTATTGACGTCTAGATCATCAAATATTAGTATTCAACGTAGTTCAAAGCGAGTCGCAACGCACATTGGGCGACCGTATCTCATTATTTGCGACCGGAGCTGGCTAGCGAGACGGGGCCGTGCCCGTAAGTTGCCATCAGCTTGCCAAACTGCAGTTCAGACTCGGTGAGAGTCTGCTGGGTCGGTACGGTGTGTCGCGATGAAGGGGGTGTCGGGTCAGAACATGACGTAGGCTGTAGGAGAGATGCCGTGGACGACGAGCGGGACTCTCCCCACTTGTACCATTTGCGCGTTTTCTTGTCTGACTTGGGAAGGGGTGGAGTGGGGAGTCCGAAGCCGTATTGGGACTGCAATGTGCCGAAGGCTGCCTCGTAGTCTTTCTGTGGGTGAGGCTGCATAGAATGGGAAGCAGGAGAAGTAGTGGATTGGTGGGCCATGACCAGCGCTGATTTTATGTACAGAGGAACGGTCGTCTGAACGGATATCGAGTAGTGACTTTGTGATGGAGGACTCGTCTGCTGGCCGTCTCGTTTATATCTTCTTCCAGAAGCCAGTTCGGGAAAGAATGACTGCGATCGGTTCTGACTTGTCGCCACTCATGCACAGTCATACTGCGCCTCTGGCCCATTAGCCTGAGTCATGGCCGTCACTCCTGTATTCTGACTAGTATAACGGGACTCACGATACTCCTCGCCCCTTATGGAGATACAATTTAAATTGGTGCGATGCCGGACCATATTCGTGAGTTGGAGAATGGACGATTCGAAATGACTCGAAGCGATGGGTTGCCGTTTACGGATGTTCATTAAGACGACGGGGAACGAATACCTGTTTGGCACGGCGTCGTCATCACCAGCCGCTGTGATCACGAGCCCGCGTTGAGCCCGAGCGCACAGCTCCTGAGGTCTTGGCAGGGGGTGGCAGGGAGAGAGTCGCAATTTGGGGGTCACACTGACACATCCGGACACTTTGCGGCCCCGATGGTGCTCTGACTCGGATTTGCTCTAGTCCGACGGAAGGATTCATTGCCGTTGAGGCAATGTTGGACATCGGGTTATCTCCTGTGGCACTCTTGTCAGTCTTCAATGGAATGCCATAGGGCTGTGTCATATATGCAGTCAACGGTGATATCCTCTGCAAGCGTACACGGTGGAAAACACTTCGAAAACGCTGAACAGCCATGCAGCCTTTCGCGATCAACTTTGATTTTGACTTCCTGCACCAGATCCAACTTCCAATTTCCACTGTAAATACCACGCGTTTGCAGTGAACAGGCCCCCAGTGGGCCAAAATAGTCTGGTGACCAGTCCATCTATGAGGCAAGCCGTGATCAGACTACTCCCAAAAGGGAATACTGCACCGCTGCACAATTCCTTCAGGCGAGCCTCACCTTACACGATCCCGGCCTAACTCCGCAGGTGATCTTAATAACATTTTACACCCAGAGTCCGAAAGGACTGGTGGATCTGACGGTCATGGGGTCTCTCAATTCGCTGTCCCACGGACGTAAATGAAACGATGATTTCTGTTTCAGAATAAGAACAGCTCAGGGAATTGAATGTTGAATGTTGAATCAGCTTGACTACCTACACTCCAGGGACACCGCCGAAGCTGGATACGACCGCTGTGAGTACAGTATCCATATCCATTCCTTGCAGCTAGACCTTACATGTCCTGTGCTATTAAGAGACGGAATGTGTCGCCGAGTCTGCCTTGGAATGAAGACCGTATTCATCTTTGCGTCGGCCCAAGACTCGTCATATCTGCGCACAAGCCGCCCCACCGGCCGAACCAGCGAGACCGCATCGTCAAACGATTCGGAACAGCTCTGAATGCGACTTGCACAAGCAGCATAGTCATCTCGATCATGATACCTAACCGGAAAACGAATGTCAAAACCCCAAATACGCCGGGGTACACATCATACCTTCGTGTTTCCCACTCCTTCGATACTCATACAAGGGTTTTATGTAAGCGACAAAAAAAAATCCTTATTACACGCGGTCGGACGAGAATCTACGGAGATCCAAACCTACGAGGGCCGTCCGTTGACGCTTGATTCATGGAGAGAAGGATCGTTCGACCGATCGACAGGATTCACCTAATCAGTAAATCAAGCTCGAGCAGTGGTACGCATCGATGGAAATTGAGGCCCACCTCCAGTTGGTCATACTCCCTGGCACGGTCACGGTACCTCCCGTTCGCATGATCATAATGGTCATACGTATGCCCGTTCATCGGGACGTACTGGGTGTGCGGAGGAGGAGGGGGAGGGGGAGGAGGAGGAGGATGTGTGTACGACGACATTGGCACCGATGAGGAAGTGCCGGTTGGGGATGGGCGAATGAGGTGCATCAAAGACGGCGTAGCAGGCACCGTGATGCTAATGGCATCGAGAAGAAGACTAAATGTAACTAGTCAATGAATGAACCAAAGTATGTCGATCCATGATATGGACACGCATCGAGATACGTACTCGTTCTCCGCCTGAAGTTTCCGTATCCGAGTGTTTGCGAGGTCGAGGTCGCGTTGGTATTGGTCGTGTATCTGCGTTTCCGGATTCAGAAGAAAAGAGTGCCCGTGTACATGGTCATTCGTGAGCACGTAGTTGATCGGTATATGCAAAGGGAGCTGTAAACCGACGTACTGCATTGACCTGATCAAACTTTTCCCGAAGGGTTTGAAACCTGGTATCACATGAGTCGGAGTCAAAGGGGGTCTGGGGCATGACGAACTGAAACGTACTTCTCTTTGTATCGTGGGCCGGTCCGCTGAGGAACATGGGCGACCGGGCGTTACGATATTAGGAAAAGATGTTCATTGTGAACAATGCACTATGAGAGTCGTAGACGTCTAGAAAATAACCGTCTAAACCGTACCTTGAATCTTGTGTTGTCTTCGACAGGTGGCTTTGCAGAGAGCGAGCTGACTTCCATTGCTCACCGCTCGACTTGTCAGGAACTCGTGACCGGGGCTGGAAATTAGCTCGGAAAAATGGATGGTTTTGCCCCCGTTCTCAGCGAGATCGAAGTCTTTGATTGTGGACCAGCGTTCGCGCTTGGAGGACTCGGAAGTGTAGTGCAAATTGAATATTTGACGCTTATGGAACCGTGTGGTAGATTAGGAAGAGTTGCTTTATATGTAAAAATAGCCCCTAATTGAGGATGTATGATACATGAGTCCATGGCTCGTATTTTAATTAGTCCACGACGACCAGCCCGTCGTAACTTTTCCTTCCCAGTGCCTTCTTCATCAACTCCTCTGGTGTCAAATGCTGCCTCTGAGACTGACCCTCCTTGTCCAAGACCTCCCACTCCTCCTCTTCCTCGACGTCCATGAACACCTTGAGCAACGACGGGGAGTACCCGCTCAGCAAAGCAACCCCCTCCCTCTCGCCTGTCGCCGGCGCAGTGATACCATACCCGTCCTGCGTGTTGGACAAGTCCCAATACACCAACTCGGGGACCTGGTACCCCGCTTTTTCGTACGCCTCCGCGATCACATCGTGGTTGGTCTTCCACTCCGCCGCTGCATCCGAAGACACAGGAGCAACAGAGCAATTCCCTCCGTCCGTGTTTTTCGCATAGTCGAATTGCATATCGCTGAAGACGAAAAT